>CATIWQ010042468.1:0-10152 GCA_949673415.1 Euphorbia schlechtendalii
ACTCCCTTTCCACCTAGCGAATTTGGACAAAGTAGCATCCAAAAGAGGTCGTAGATGTGTGGCTTTAGGTTTACCTCTAAATATGGGCACTCCCAGGTATTTGAAAGGAAGGTGACCAATACGAACCCCAGAAACTGTGGCTAACTCAGTCCGCCGGGTAGCTGACACCGAATCTCCAAATAAGACCTCCGTTTTAGTCCAGTTCACAATTTGACCAGAAATGTCTCCGTAAAGAGTGATAGCCTTCTTAATATTTCGCATATTGTGTATTGATGCCCTACAAAAAACACCCCCAAGACGTGGGCATCTCAACTAGGTTGGCACCCCCAAGACACAAAACAAACATCCAAACCCAAATATTATTAATAAAAAATAAATTAAAAGTTATGACAAGGAAAAATCACAAAAAAACTAAGTGAAACGAAACATGCCCCACCCATTCAAATTAAAAACGTATGGTTTCAATGCAAAAGGTAGGAACTGCATTCCAAGAAGAATAATTGTTGGAAGAAATTTTGCAATAAGGCGCTAACGCAACCGTCACTCCATTGCCCTCCCCAAAAATGTGCAAAACTCTGAAAGTCATATCATTGAGCAATTCCACCAATCTTCCCTTAGCTGCCATGGGACCACACCACCTCTGCCCGGAAGAAGATTAACCACAAAAGTTGAATTGCTTTCCAGCCATAGAGAGAATGCCAATCTCTATCTGCCACAACTTCAATGGCATGCAAGGAAGCCTTTAATTCCGATACAAAGGAGAAAGAAGTGTCATTCGAAAATGCGTAAAAAAATAAAGCTCGACCATTGTGATCCCTAAAAATCGCTCTACATCTTGACAGTCCGGGGGCACCATCAGAGGAACCTAGCCTCGGTGGAATCCAATGAACAGTGAAAATATTGGGAGCCTTTGAAACTCTCGGAAGCAGCCAAAGGTTCCTCAATACACCCCTCTCTACTGTAGAGTTCCAAACATGCCCATAACCCACCTTATTTGTACGATGCAATAAGGCCCAAAGCTGTCGAAGCGTAGCATGGATACATGGCTGCTACCCTTCGAAGATGTACATGTTCCTAGCATACAAAATCAGCCAAAAAATTTTGACAACGTATGAATGCCATAAAGCTTGAACTTGGGAGCTTAACCTTAACTCAAAAGCCGAGGTAATCACTCCTTTAACCCCGTCCATCATGTGTATTGATCAGCCAAATATGGACATGGCAGCCTGCCATAGAGTCCTAGCAAATTGACATTCCACGAACAAGTGAATCCTATCTTCCCCATTTGAAAAACAAAGCACACAAATAGAGGCCATGTGGAAACCCTTACGTTGCAACACTTCTTGAGTCAAATTATAACTCGTGAAAGCTTTCCAACAAATAAGAGAATGCGATGGAGAAATAAATGTGGTCCACAGCTTTTTTGACGTAGTGCATGGCACCTCATGGCCAAGAAGCCATGAGTTAAATAATTTGACCGAAAAAATGCCCCCACTTATCGGCATCCAAATGCACACATCCAACTCCTCTTCAATCACTATGATGCGGTCAATCAATGCTCAAGTACCAGGTGGGATGTCGATGGGCAGATTATGCCAAGCTCCATCATGATATATAGAATTCACAAACTCGAGCTAACCTACTGATTCTCTCCTTATAATCCAAATCTAGTTGATCCACCAAACATGGAACAATCCAATTCGAGTTCCAAAAATTGAATTGAGAATTTGGGCCAATAAACTATTTAATGTTATGATGCAAAACCTCAAATACAACCATTATTGAGTTCCAAATGCTTGAATTAACCAACCATTTATGACCATAACCATTTCTCCAAAAATGACGTCTCAAGAGAGAAAAACAGCCCCCTTTATTCACAGTAACATTCCAGGCTAGTTTGGCCAACATAGCACAATTAACCTTCGTCAAATTTCCAATCCCCAACCCATCAGCCCCAACAGATTTAGTGTACAAAGACCATGGGGCTGCCACCGTTTTCCTTTTGTCACCCATCCAAATAAAATTTCACGTTGCTTTAGAAAGAATTTTCAAGAAGGAGCTCGATCATTTATAAACTGGAAAAGTGTGTAAAAGCGAGCCATTGATAACTGCTTGAACAAGAACAATTTGGCAAGCCATAGAAAGGGACGAACCTATCCATTTTACGAATTTCCGCAAAGTTCTATCAAGTAAAGAATGAAGGTGGGAAGCTTTAGGTGTATCAACAAAAAGCAAAACTCCTAGATAAAAAAGGGAGCTGCCTGACAAACATTAGTCATACTTGCTATCTGAGACGCTCTAGTGGAGACTAAACTATCACTTATATAAATTCGTGATTTATCCCGATTCACATCCTGCCCAGAAACTTCCCTATACAACTCGAATGCATCTCTAATCACTTTCATGTTATTTGTAGAAGCTATACAAAATAATAGAATATCGTTCGCATAAGCATGTGAGAGGGGAATAAGGTACCTCAGGTATATGTCATATGCACAAGGTTACCAGAATTAGCCAACGAAGATAGAAGCCAACTCAAAAAATGCTTCACAATTCCAAAAAAAAGCAATGACAACAAAGGATCTCCCTGATGAACACCCCTGCTACATTGAAAATAACCTCGCGCTCCCATCGGAGTGAGGATAGAAATACGAGTAGAATGCAAAATACTATGAATCCATCCAATGAATTTCATTGAGAAGCCGGAAGCCTTAAGAATAGTGAATAAAAAATTTCAATCCAATGTATCGAAAGCTTTGCGAATTTCAATTTTCAAAGACAAATTACCTCCAAAGCATCTCTTATTCAACAAATTAATCTTTCCGAGGCCATCACAATACTCTCATGAATGTTTCTTTCTTTAATTAACCCGTACTAGTTTGAAGAAATAATGTGCATCGCAACCTTTCCTAATCGGTAGGCCAAAATCTTAGAGATAATTTTGAAGATTAAATTACTCATCGCAATAGTCGAAAATCTAGCCGTTATATCCCCCAATCTTTTTTTTATAAATTAGGGGCAGGAAGAAAGAAGAGAGGGTGACATTAGTTCCTCAGTGAAAACGCCGCTTACGGCCCACACCCGAAGGCAGGCCAAGGAATTAACACCATAGGGGGACCCACCCTTCCCCACTCTAAACGACCCCCCTAAAAATTTATTAAAGATAAAAGCAAAAAATACAAATGAGTATCTGAGAAAGAAAAAAAAAGAAGAGCAAAAAACTATCTAAAATGATAGTTAATACAGCCATTAGAATCATGAAACAAAAAACTCCGACAGAAATGAGGAGCCTGAAGCCATTCCGAAGAGTTTGTTGTAATTCGTCCGTGGTTCGCAAGAGCGTCCGCGACCAAGTTCCCTTCTCTTAAAATATGTGAGACCAAAATATGCATGTTTTGCATCAGACGTAAACATTCATTCCAAGCCGCCATAAGAAACCAAGGCACCCGTTTGCCTCTAGTTCGCAGCATGTGTACCACGAATGTGGAGTCACTCTCAAGCCAAACCTGAGTCCATCCTCTATCAGCTACCAACTTCAGCGCATGAATGCTCGCTTCTAGCTCAGCCGCAAAAGCAAAAGCGTTGTTCCTGTAAAAAGCAAAACCCAAAATGAATTTGGAGTTAGAATCTCTGAACACCCCACCGCATCCCGATGGACTCGGTGCTCCCTCTAAAGAAGTGTCAGTATTGATTTTAATCCAGCCCACAGGAGGCCAAGACCACTTCACAAGAAAAATTCTAGGAGCCCGTGGTAGGCGAGGAGCAAGATGAAGGTTCTCCAAGAACATCAACTCTACCGACGAATTCCATGTGTTACCAAACCCCAAGCTGTCAGTCCGGTGAAAAATTCCCCAAAGTTGCTATAAAGAAACATGAATATTTGGGCGAATATCCTCAAAGACGCAATCATTCATTGTCCGCCATATCAACCAAATAACGTTGACAAAAGCTGAGTTCCATAGAATTTGAATCTGAGTGCTGAAATTTAAGCTGAAAGCAAAGCGTAGCAAACCAGTCATCGTTGTGGCGCTAGGCAGGGATCTACCAAACAGTGAATGCAGTGCAGTCCACATTTCCCTCGCGAATGGACAACAAATGAACAGGTGATTCACATCTTCATAATGCTGGTTACATAAACTGCAAATGGAGACAATAACCACGCCTTTCCTACGTAGCATGTCATGCGTTGGGATGCAACCGTGAAGCACTTTCCAGCAGATTAATGAATGCGAAGGTGTGATAGACTTATGCCATATCTTGCTAAAGACATCACACCGTTGATGTTGTGGCTGCAGCCATTGATAGCATAATTTGACAGTAAAAATACCATCGCTAGCCGGTCTCCAAAAGCACAAATCCTCTTGCTCCCCACTGAGGTAGACTCCTCGAATCTCATTACAGATATTGGGCGGCAGATACGAAGGAAGTGTCCATACTGCATTACTTATGAAATCCGATACCAAATCAGCTCTCCTTGCTCGATCAAACTTTGGTAAGTTAATCCGCTCCCCTACCGGAGGTAGCAACCACTCCGAGTTCCAAAAGTTCAGTTTGGAATTTACGCCAGGAAACCACACAATGTTGTCCCAAAGCTGTTTATAAACATCTTTGACCGAATTCCAAATGCTAGAATTAATCAACCAATCACAAGGAAAATCATTCTTTAGAAATCTTTTAGACAAGATATTAAAGAACCCTCTTCTATAAGTAATTAATTCCCATGCAAACTTTGTTAGCATTGCCTTGTTCACATCCATGAACTTCTTTAAACCAAGTCCCCCCATTGCGAAAGGCTTATGACAAATGGACCAACGGACCGTTACTAACTTTCTCTTAATCGTACTACCCGTCTAGATGAAATTACGAGTACCACGTTCAAGATTACAAAGAAGAGCTGCCGGCAATTTATAAATCATAAAAGAATGTAATAAGGAGCTGCCAATGACTGATTTAACAAGAACCAAGCGACCAGCCATGGAGAGAGAACTACCAATCCAACCCGCAAATCGTTGTATAATCTTGTGAAAAATAGGTCGCAAATGAGCAGCCTTAGGGGCCCCTCTAAAGAGCGGAACCCCAAGATAAGTGAACAGTGTCTCACCCTGTTTGTTCCCATAATTTCGATAAGATTATTAATACGCTGTTTAGAAATGGAAGTGCTGAAAAAAATGCAAGACTTAGACCAATTAACCAGCTGTCCAGAATTTGCGCCATAAAGCTCAAAAGCATCTTTGATAACTTGCATGTTAGAGATAGAAGCTTTGCAAAAAACCAAAATGTCATCCGCATAGAGCATGTGAGAGGGAAAGAGTGTGCCCGGTACATACCTCATTTGCCTAATTGAACCTGAATTTGCCAAAGACGTGAGCAGCCGACTCAAGAAATCCTCTGCTAGACAAAATAAAATCAGGGAAAGAGGGTCCCCTTGGCGAACACCTCTCGAACATCTAAAGTACCCATGCTGCCCCGTACAAGTCATAATAGATATCCTCACTGAGTTTAATATGCTTCGCACCCAATTGATAAAAACTCCCGAAAAACCAAAAGCTCTAAGAACCGCAAAGAGAAAGTTCCAATCAAGAGTGTCAAACACCTTTCGAATGTCAATTTTCATAGCCAAATTACCACCATAACTTCGTTGATTAAGGATATTTACTTCCTCGGAGGCCATCACAATGCTCTCGTGAATAAGTCGCTTCTTAATAAAACCGAATTTGTTATTGGAAATAATTCTACCCACAACCCCTCCCAAATGGTTAGCAATAATTTTTGTTATGATCTTGAAAACAAAATTGCACATTGCAATGGGCCTAAAATCCTCCAATCGAGAGTCGATGATTTTGTTATAATTTTGAACACAAAATTGGTCATAGCAATTGGCCGAAATTGCTCAACTTTGCTGGCCCCTTCCACCTTTGGAATCAACATCAAAATACTCGAATTAAGACCTGGAATCATGCAGCCCGTGTCGAACAATTGATGGACTAAATTGCAAACATCCAACCCCACAATACGCCAGAATTTTTGGAAAAAACACCGATAAAGCCGGTTGGGCTTAGTGCGCTTAAACTGTCCATAAGCATCGCTGTTTCCTTGATAAAATCAGCACTTGGTTGAGATGTAAGAAGTTCGTTATACATTTTGATTCTTGATAAAAAGGTCCATGTACTAAGACACCAAGTGTGAAGCAATGTCCTCGATATCATTTGTCAAATTGTCGTCTATCTTCATTGAATTAACTCCATCATGTTGCTTCTTGACGTTGGTAGCCCTATGAAAGAAGCTCGAATTTTGGTCCCCTTCTTTAAGCCATCAAACACCACTTTTCTCTTTAAGGTAAATCTCTTTGTGATGGAGATGTAAATCTAGCCCCACATGAGCCCGGAATTCCTTCTCACTCAAATCCATCATAATTCCCTTCATTGAATTGCGATCATGCACTTTGAGTAAAGTATCTTTGCTTCTTTTAATGTGAGCATCAAAGCGACCAAACACTTCTTTATTCCAAACTCTCAAAATTGGATGAAGTGATTTAAGTTTGAGCATTAAGAGTTGAATAGGGGCCAGCCTTGGAAACGATGAACACCAATGGCTAGATATAACCTATTCCAAGGAAGGGTGTGTGATCCACATGGACTAAAAGAAGAAGCTCAAAATTCTGGCTGATGAAAAACTACAAGGGAACAGAAGCGGATGATGATCCGAGAAGTGTCTCGCAAGAATCGTGCACTCATAAGATGAACATGAATCTGAAAATTCCGTTGTGGCAAGAGCTTGATAAATTCACAAATCAACTCTAGCAGCCCCGACCTACCATTAAACCATGTAAACAGAGGCCCCATATCTTGTACATCAATAAGACCAACATCGTCAATGCATGGTTGAAAATCATGACAAGAGCGCGTGCTTGGTGGGGCACCACTCTTCTCATGTGATCCCAAAACTGCATTAAAATCTCCCATCCAAACCCATTTATCATTTGCTACAGTGGAAGCATCTCAAATTGAATCATAAAGACTAACACGATCAATGCAATTCACATGGCCATAAAGAATTCCAATGTTTAAACTTAAATTATCAACACAATATCGAATACCAATAAGTTAGTCTATGATCAACGTGACTGATCAAACCCAGCTATAAGTACTCGATATCAGCACCCACAGAGTCAATAAATCCCTTCTGTTGACAACCTTCAACTCATAACTAATCAATCTCCAAAAGGAATCCTCAATTTTACAATATTCTACCATTGGCTCCGTAAGACATAAAAATTCTGGCTCATGGAATGAAAGAACACTTCTTATATAGTGCTGGGTTTTTTTTATTAAAATGTCTACAATTCCAATAAAGAATAATACTTGTTAATATTCCTTCACAAAAGCGATTTGTCAATTTTGTTGGAACGGGCTACTATGGGACCTCGTGAAATATGGTTTCCACAACAACTTTTATTTTTCTTTTAAACAATTGTTTCCCATTGCTCCTCCTCGCCATCAACCATATTAGCTAATGATTGGCGACCTTAAATAGCTAGAGTTTCATTGGCAATTGGCGCACCAACACTATCAGGATTAAGCAGTGTGTTTACCTGCTCATGCATCAATTGCACATTGAGGTTAATTCCTTCCAGATTAACAATCCAATTTTGAACCTTTGATGTGTTATGAACACACTGTAGATCTAAGATCACATCATCAGAGGAAGCTTCAGTTTCAACACCATCATCTGTGTTCCGACCATTAGAGTTATCATCATCCGATTCATGATCCATGTCAACAAGTATCCGCAAATCGCTCTTCTCCTTCCAGATTTCCTCGATATTTTCAAATTTTCTCCTTACTGGAACCATATAACCAAGTCTTAGTTGCAGATTTTTCTTACGGGGTTTGCTTCTGGTAAAAAGCTCAAGATTTGGTTCATTACCCGGCTGTTTTTCAGTTGTAACTTGTTTGCCATCTATTTTCAAGGTTGCTGCTACTGGTTAATCAAGACAGTGTTTGAACATGCAACGTTGCAAGGTGGAATTTCAAAACATAAAATTAACCCTAAAGGATCTCCTAAGCAATGCCATGATTGATATAATCTAAGTTGAAACGTTCCACAGATGCTAATAGGTTTATAAAACGTATAAAAGAAACCCTAGCATCTAAGTTTAGAACAAAACCAGTTGATGCGTGCTTTTCTCTCCTTTTGCATGCGGCGTTCCCTTAGAGCAATTCGGTAGAACTCCATTAGCACTAGCCTTTAAACTAGGATAGCCTCTACGATTGATCCACATGGATCTTCATCGACCAAAACCTCCGTTGAGGTAGAACCCGTTGGTAAATAGCAGCTGCTAGACCGCTCAAAGACCAACCTGAAAAAATTAACCTAGAAGGCTCACTTCCAAATAGAAAGAGCCTTCTAAAAATTCTTCGTCGCTCGGAGAAACTCGTGGAGGATCTCACAAAATCTCATGAAGAAAAGATGTCGAACTCAGAGAGAAAGGTTTAGATGAAGTGTGGAATAATGAGAGAGGGAAGGCCTATTTATAGGGAGAGGGCGAGCTTTTCAGCTCATGGGGTAGCCACATAGGCCCCACTTCGAACATCTCATGTTCATTTGGGGCCCACTCGCAACGGGAAAAATTCCCTTGCTCCACTCAGTGTAATTTTCCCTATTTTCTCTTTTATTCCCTAATTACTAATTTGATCCAACCAATTAATAATTCTTTTAATGAATTTGACAAACAAATATTCTTGGCATAGACCTATTATATAGGTTCTTTACTTAGTCCGGTAAAGACCCAAAGTGTGTGACCTCATAGGATCTCGAAGTATAGAGCCGCTAGAGGTTAACCTTAACTTTGCTTCCCATCCGGAAACCTTTAAGGTCAATGTTTAATACCGATATAGAACCTAATAACTCTAGACGATTAAATGGGCTTTCTAGCAAAGGCATATGATCCCCTGATACTCGGTACATCACGTGCCTATGACTTGAACCGGCTCTGTAGTAGTAACTAATACAATAAACTCTTTCCATTAGGTTAAGTACCATCCAGTTTATTGAGCTCGGATTAAGTATCACCTCATGTAATAGCTGTAGCTATCTAAGAATTAGACTTGTTCATGAAGAACAACACTCGCCATAATGTATCAAGATTGACTAAAAACTCATTCTATCAATCTTATACTCTGATAAGAGGTTTATGAGTGTGTCTCTTCAATAAGGGGCTCGAAGGTACATCTCCCATTATATCACTATATCAGGAGCGATGGATCCTATCTTGACTACTCGGCTTACGAACATGTGATCATCACTATGCCTGTAATCACTCGTATCATCCTGATCACCAGGGTATGAATAAGTATAGCTCAAAGTATAGCAACTTCGACATATGGTAACCAGTATCTTAGGTTTGAGGATACTTGTATCACTACTACAATAAGACATGACACCAACAAATGGATATAGTTTTATCCGAGTGTCTGTCTTATAGAGGTCTTCAATGTATTACCCGAATACATTCATGTGTTAACTCAAGGTACCACCTTCATCTCGTGAGATCAGGTGCTTGGATCTAATCCAAGGTGTAAGCCTATAGATGACATTCTTTCTGCTTCATTTATGTCTAGTCTAAATGAAATTATGACTAGGGATTTTTAAACTATTCATAGTAACACGTATGTGCAGTTCTCACACCACATAGCTCCCACTATGTCCTCGCACTTTTACTCTATGAAGTAGTCATGGACTTTGTTTTATCAATGCGCATATATATAATACTATACATATATGATACCTGTGAGATACATAAATAAATAAAAGCATTGATAAATAACAAAGATGCCTTTACTATTAATAATAATACGAAATTGTTTGTATATTATAATTAATTAAGATATATCGCCCTAATTACCTCTAGGGCATACATCATGTCTAACAATCTCCCACTTATACTAAAGCCAATTGCCCATGTGCTTCATGCCATACTCGTTAACATGCTAGTCATGCTTAACCTGAGTCAATGGCTTAGTTATCCCATCCGCTAAATTCTGATCCGTTGGGATGTATTATAAGCTTATATCTTTTCTAGCTACTATCTCCTGAATGAGATGGTATTTTTTGAGTACATGTCCATTTCTTTGATGAGACCTTCATTTTTTT
>CATIWQ010042482.1:0-26768 GCA_949673415.1 Euphorbia schlechtendalii
TAGACCTGGTTCCTTCCCTGTGGGTTCGATATCTTTTAAAACTACATCGCAACTATATACTTGCAGTTATCATCATTTTTCTATGTGATAAGAGGTATTGACAACACCTACATTTATTTGTGAACAAGTTTTTGGCGTAGTAAATAGCTAACAATTCATGAGATTTTGGAATCATTATTGATTAAACTTATTAGTAGGAAAGTGGTGAACATCTATCACTATGGTTACCTCATAACCGAACTTATGAGGGCAGAGAACTTATGAGGGTAGCGAAAGTGGACATAACTTAGTTTTTGGGGGAGTCCGGTGACACGGTTTTGCCAGTGAAGAAGGGATTTGAGATGGCGAACTTCAGCAAACTAGTTCACAATCAGGTGCATACTAGGTACAATAAAGCACAGCAAAAGCGCAAGCTTAAGTGTGTACTTATAGTAGTGTCTGTGGACATCTTGAAGGACAATGAAGATGGATTTATGGTGGATTTTGATGACAGCGATGACTCTAATAAGGCTCCCATATCCAGAATCCTTGAGAAAGTCACCTCCACCGCCTCCTCTCCCAAGTAGAAGGCTGCTTCCTCCAAGTCTAGGGGGAAAGCCTTGCAAAATCCTAAGCCAATGAGGCCTCTACTCAACCTCAGCAACAAAGAAGGTAGATGAAGGCCAAAACCCACACCCAAAGAGAAGCAGAGGCCAAAGTTCAAGCTAAGCAGCAGGCGGAGGAACAAGAATATGTGGTTGCGGTTGATGAGTCCCCGCACCAAAGAAAGTGCCAAATGGTGTTTTCTGAGGACTCAGAGGAACAGGGTGAGGCCAAAAAGTCAAGAGAAGAGGACACTATGAGTCTTAACGCTATAGCTGAGGTTCAAGAAGCATTTGCTAAAGTTAAGGGCATCCAGCGCAAGCGTTCTGCCACCAACAGACCCCTGCAACGCAATGTGCAGGTGGTGAGCAGTGAGGAGGATGTTGGAGACACCCTCTCCTTAATTCCTAAGGATTCTGGTCCCCAGGAACCCAACATCCCCACACCCTCTTTCACTCATGTTGAGGAATCCTCAACTCACCATGAGCAACCTCAAGCTGACCTATCCTTGGGTCAAACAACTAACCCTAGAGGTTCCTAAAATTCCTACCCCCTCTTCTTCTGTAAATCCTCAAATGCCCCCCTTCTCCTATAAATCCTTCAAATCCCTCAGACTTGTAGATACTGAAAAACCTTCTATAATTCTCCTCATCCTTCCAACACCGTACATGTTCCAATTCATATCCCTTCCTCACCTAGTAATACCCAAAACTCACCCATTCATATTTCTTCACCCATAAAGAGCCATGAATCTTTTTCTCTGAGTCATTCACCAATAAATAATCCTTTTACACACTCTTCTCCTATACAATCTCAACCTCAAACCATTCCTTGTACATCCATTGTACTTTTATTTCACTCAACCAAAACATCCCCCAAACTTCTTCAAATGTAAAAACTTCTGAACTACCCTCTTCTTCAAACCCATTTTCTACCCCCTTAACCCCTTTGGTTAGGGAAGTTCCCAATGCTGAGAACTATGCTCAGTAGGGAAACACAAGTGGTCAGAATGCTGAGGCAAATTTTACAGCCTGTGAATCAACTGAATGTAGCAGAGAGCTAATCTGCGAGGATTTGGCTGATGCATATTTCTTGGTAGAAATCAGAGAGTTAGCTAGGAAGAAATTCCTTAGGTTCAAGATGACTGCTGATTTAGATGGAGCAGTAAACAAAGTGCTACTCACTCATGAATTGACGGACTTGTCCTCCAGAGCTAAGGCAAAATTGCTTGAGTTCGAATAGCACACAAGTGTACTTAGTGAATCTCTCTACTTTGAGGAGTTTGAGAGAATCCAAGGTAGCTTGTTGGCTATTCAAAATCACTTGGTAGAAGAGAGTTCTAAAAGTTTGGTGGATAAGATGGCTCTAATTCTCATAGGGTTGATTGATTCTGCAAACCAGCTTGGGGTGGCAATCACATCTATCCCCACATCTACTACAATGGCTAATACTGTTGAAGGAAAGATAAAGGGTAGTGTGGATGCTACTGAGCAGCTGAGTCTCTTGAGCACCAATATGTCAACTCAAGTGACACAGATTCATACACTGGGTGAGGAGAATGCCAAAATAAAAAAACTCACTAATCGCAAGATCGAGAACGTCTTCGAGGAGGTGGAATCTATAAAGGATGTTGGCCACAGCATCATGAAGTTGGTTGAAGCCCAGTCTAAATTTTTGCTACACCATGAAAATAAGTAAGATGAGATGGTGAAGTTGTTGAAGGAAATTTCAACCAAGATGGATAAGGCCCCTGTCATCAATCTTGACTCTCTCCACAACAAAATGGATACCAACTAGTGAGAGGTCAACGAGCACATAACCAACAAAGTCTCCTCAATGCAAAAGTTTCTTGTCACTACCATGGGGAAGATTTTTCCAAACATGCATACTCCCAATTTACCTGCTACAGAATCTCTTTTCCCTGAGACTGGTATGACTATTCACACGAAGCTGAATGTCATTAAGACAAAGGTAGAAGACATGTAGAAGAATATTTGTACTCTGATGAAGATGAGAGAATTGGATGCAAAGAACATTGATTACACTGAAAAGTGTATATCATCTATTGGTCCCAAGCTTCTTGACATAGAAGCGCAGTTGAAGATAGCACTGACTACAACGAACTTCTGAGGCCTTCTTCAATGCTTTCAACAGTTCGCGTGTCAAGGATTTAACCAGATTGCGCACCTCTCCAAATGTCACCATTTTCTTCTCCGTGAGCTTAACGATTAAGATTTTCTTACTACCCAAGGAAAGGAACCACTAGAGCAAGAGATTTGCCTGCAAATCATAGGCCAGTAAGAGAACTTCACAGCTACCCTCGATGCTACAATACCTTCTTTGAACAAATTTTATAAGGTTAGTTAGTAAAGGGGGAGAAGGTAGCTAAAGATGCTCTTCGCACGACAAATCTCAAAAAGGGATCTCTTCCAAGGCAACCGCTTCATCACAAGCCCCCTAAGCAACATCATCCCAAATCTACTCAAGACAAGACTGATGGCTCTTCCTCTTCTATAGATATAAAGTAGTATAGGTCATCCTCTTTGCAATTCTTAGAACTTGTAATAGGACTTTTTTGTGTAACCTTAGTTTAGAACATATATTATGTACTGACTAAGTCATTTTTATATTAATAAAAAGTTACAAGTTCCCACCTCAAGTTAAGATCTTCTTAACTTTATCTTTATGTTGTATGCATGTTTCTGCTGTGAAATTGATTATGTGATGCAGGAACTCATACAAGAGACCAACCTTGAAGTAAAGCTAAAGTAAAACAAAGTCCCAAAGTGGAGAAATATCCTCTAAGTATGGGGGAGCTGAGCTACTTAAAGAAGACTCACTCAATATGTGGGAGTCCAAGTTGACTAAGGAAAGTCACTCAGCATAAGGGAGTCTTACATCGCTTTCCAGGTATTTTCAATATCTCTAAAATACTTATTCAATTAACTTCTTCTACTACCTAGTTTGCTATCTGTCTAAAATGGGGGAGATTGTAGAACCAAAGTTAATAGTACCTCATAGTACTTTAATGTTTTCGAAATAGCAAATTGACTAGGATAGTGAAATTAATTGAGTACTAAGTATACTCCTAATTAATGAGGCAGACTAGAGTTTATTTAAGGGAAAATAACTTAGTTCTGCTGAATAATTAATTAATATACGGCTTAGAGTAGGAAAAGCTGAGTCTGTGTTGAGTACTACATAGTTTAGAAGTATATAAACTCAGCTATGCTGAGTTAGCTTTTATTCATTAAAATCTATTTCCTTTTGACACTTAGAGAGTTAAATGACACATGTGCTACTAACGCATTCTGTGAGAGATGGAATATTCTTTAGTTGCTTTTCAGGTTAAAAAGCATTGAAATTAAGGAAGATTTCCAATGGTCCTCACAAGATAAAAGGTGTCAGTATGGAATGTCGGGATTCCCTCACTCCAGTCTGATAAAAGGAATTTCTTACATGCAACGTTTCTTAGTGTCTTCGCGCATCTCTGGCAACATCAGCAATGTTAACCAATCTGAAGTTTCCACATTGCATTCTTGCGTGCCTCTCTCAAACTGAATTACTTAAAGATAAATGAGATTTTACCAACGGAATTTTATCGGGCCTCAAAGTTCAAATTTCTATCTCTAAACGTCTTGGAATCTATCTCCAATGGGAAGAATCGAAAGATATGAAGAGAAGAGAAATTGAAGATCAGTGACCTCAAAATGTTTGCAACGGCTACTTTGCAAAGCTTCAAGTATAAATAAAAGACTGAAGCAGACGTTCAAACTTGGTGAATCACCTTGAATTTCTTTATGAGCTGAAACTCTGCGTAGTTACTCCCAACTTCAAACTCAAGCAATCAGCAAACATCAAATTCCAAATCTATTTGTAATAGAGAGAAATACTTAGATTTAACATTGTAAAGATTCAACGCTTTTATAAGTTGAATTCAGTTCACAATCTTTTATTCAAATCTAAGTGTCAGTTTGGGAAGGGTAGTTAGAAAGGAAGGTACTTTCTGTAAAAGTGTGTCTACCCACTGTAAAGGTTGCTCCGCCTTAGTAAGGAATGAACACTAGTGCATTAAAGCTCGAAAAAGGTATCCGGGGATTGGAGGTAGGCTCGGGGCCGAACTAGGATAAAATTCAGGTGTTGAGGTTCTGAAATTGTGCTTTTAGCTTTTAATGTATCTTGTTCATACATCATTTTATCTCTTTTCTATGATTTGCTTGAAAAACTAATCCTAAGCTGAGTCGAGCACTCAGTAATAGATTGTAGATAAGCTATGTCAGCGAAGCTGAGTAGTTTATACAATTTTTATATTGTCACTTAGCACGCATATAAAAACTTAACTTGGTGAAACAAATTTTTACAAACCTTAAAAAGTAACCAAAACTCGCATTCACACCCCCCCTCTACGGTTGTTTACAAGCCGTCTAAGGACTAACATTACAGAAGAGAGAATGAAGAAAGAAACATGCATAAATTAATTAAAGATTATTTTTGAAACATTTTAAATTATGGGTCGAAAGTGATATGGAAAAACATGCTAAAATTGACAAATTCTCAATAATCAATCATCACATATAAAGTCATGGAAATAAATAATTTTTAGCATTTGAATCATGCACAAAAAAATTTAAATCTGAAGTATTAGAATTTAGGGCAAATTTTATAAATGTACTAAAAAGGAATCAAAATTACAGAATATACGTTCTAAATGAAAAGTGACATTCCATACTAAGTTTGAACTTACGCTTCATAGTTTTTACATCCTATATGAGGACAGAATCCTTACCAAACTAAAAGAGATCATAAAACTACATAACTTCTTCCTCAAATTCTCTACTTTCTCTCAAATAAAAAATTGCAACGGGTCTAGGTTTCAAACATATCAAATCGCGATTTCATCACATCTCCAGTAATCAAGTAAGTTTCTAAGCTCAAATAGTTTTATTTTCGAAGTACAAGCATGTTTTTAAGTAAAACTAAATTTAATTTTGATTTTGAAAACCAACGGAATGAATCGAATTCCTACGTTAGTTCATAGCTATAGATCATGGAATGAGGATTTGAAATTCATTGGTTACAAGGTTGCTGGCTTTGTAATTTCGCAAACTTCAAGTTTTTCTAAATTTAAACAAGTTCTAGTTGAAAGCCTAAAGATAAATGAAGAAATAGATGGATATTCTGCCATGGAAATCAACAGTGATATGTTCCTGTAGTTTTTTCACTCCTACAAATCACAAAGCACATTGATGAATAAGGATATTAATTGTGTATAACAAAGTTTTATAAAGCATCTGCAATTGTTGAAGGTAAAAACTTTGTTTTCTTTCTGAAACTGTTTCTGAAAATATGGTATATTGCTGGTAGAATGCTGCTATTGAGTATAAACTCATATTATTTTAACAACCTTTCATTACTGTTATTTGTATATGAACTTGATGTGCTTTTCCTGAGATTTTGAATTGGTATATGCATTATTGGTAAACAAATAAGCATGAATGAAGTTATTTTGTTGAGAAATTGTTCAAATACCAGCTTCCTGCCAACTCTCTACCAATATTTTCAATACAGATCCAGTTTCTTCATTTTACCAATTTTTAATGTCCAACTGGTAGATAGCTAGTATACTACTGGTATTTATGCTTTTAAGCATTAGTGTACACAAATTATGCTCTGAATTCATTTCCATACCTTACACAGTAATAATGGGCTTAATTTTGAAAATAGTTAAAATACCAATTCCTTACCAGTTCACTACCAAATAATTGATATCAACAGCTAGTCTAAAATTAATTCATGCACATCAGGTGGGAATCTAGTAGGATGCTAGTATTTATCAGTTATATTTCTGGTATTGACATGTTTTCAAGCAACTTATGTGAAAATTTTATGTTACCTTCAAGTCATCAAAATACTTTGAAAAGTGATGATGGTTCCACTTTAGAAAGTTATATGTATACTAGGTTCCTACTAGTTCTCATGTTTACATGTGATTTGCATCTGTTTGGTTAGGTTCCACTATAGAAGAAGAGGACATGATTGTGATGGATGAAGATCATAATGGAAATCAATTTGCTAGAGAAGATTGTTCTTACAATCTAGCCATCATACAACATTCTCAAGATGAACACTCCATCTACATCAACAACATCACAGAAATGGCCATGAAAGAGATAAATGGCTTCGTCAAGCAAGATTCCATAGAAGTGATTTCGAAGATGTGGAGATTTCTGAAAAAAATATTGAGTCTCAAGGTGAATCAAGGCCTTTATGACAAGATTATTTTGAAAGATGTAATAAGCTTCTACGCTATAAAGAATAACTATGAGCGGATAATAAGGAAGCGATGGGCCAAGAGCACGTTGGAATAGAGGCGTAGTCTACCGGGGTGTTTTTGTGAAAATAAGATACCGAGTCGGGTACCTAAAAGGTTTGAAAGAGAAAGCAAAAACTATTTAGATCATGATAACCAGAATCCATCGTCTCATAGTGTAGAGTTACCACCTAGATAAGCTCTTCCAGGAATTAAAGTTCCGTGAGGCTTAACGTCAAATCATTTGAATTAATTTCATGACATGATGTGTCATATGTGCTAAAAATATTATGCATATATTTATGAGAATGCGTGATGTCAATCGATAGGATATTAAGCGAGTAAACAAAGTTCAATTTATTCAACAATTTCAAAAGCCTCATGGGAAGTGTTGGTAAAAAGAACTAATTTATTACATCATCATCTGCGGTTATCTTCCCGCTCTAGTGCTCTTTTACATGTATCCCCATAGGTTTTTCCATGGATTCAAAATGTTCCATCCTCTCTGCCTTGTCAAGCACTTCTTGATAACTGGAGAAGATATCATATAATAAAGAGAAGGTCCCCTTGCTCTAGGCTGACCAGTCGGACTACCAATATCAAAGGTGATGTCCTGATTGGACACCACATCATGAACCCTTTCTTTGAGCTAACTTATCCTGATGTGTTGATAAATAATTGATACCAGTTGCTCACTATTTACAAGGGCATTCAAGTTAGCTGCAATCTCGGCGCTTACCGATGATTGATGTGTCTGTTGAGAGTTCTGTCTGGTAAGGAAGGGGTGATCCTCCGCCGCAACTTCATCATGTGGATTGTCCATGCTATTAAGATTGAAAGTTGCTCGTTGAACAGAATCTAAATCGAAATCTGAGTCTTCACTTGAGTGAGTGTACGGAAACCCCTCTAAACTGGCCACGATCGGAGAAATGCGGACCAAGCGGTGAGCAAGCCTTTTCCAAGTTCCTACTTTATACAAAAGTAGAGGATCAGACCATGCATGTTAGATTCGTGATGAAGTTCATGATGTGTAAAAATCTGTGAGATGTTAATGTCATAGCTGCAATCACAAGGGGTTAATATGTCATGATGCGAGATAAATAATATGTTTGTCAATCCATTTGAAATAAACGGGTTAGTTGTTAGATAAAATGAAAAAATGTGAAAATGAAAATCCAACCCCTAGGGGTGGATTTGAGATCTGTACGATGTCCATGTGACATCGTAGCATGAGTAGTGTAAATGAGGTGACCAAGTTACCCATGTAGTAATAGGCCAATAGTTTGAAATTCTTGTATAGTGACTAGATCTCAAGGAATAAAATAGGTCAAATTGATTTCGGGTAAGCAGTGCGACATACCTTAATGAAATCGAACAAAATTAAAAATAAAACAAAAACGATTACCGTATGTAGCTATCAAATGAATGATTTGGTTATTTTTCCCAATTAAGGTGGAGTTTTGGATGCCCATGTGGTCATCGCTATTTGAGAGTATGTGGTGATGCATGAATCATTGCCCCAGTGGGCAAATGGTTCGGGTATTAAGTGTATACCCTTGAAGATTTGGTAATGTAAGGTTTTTTAAAAAAGCTCATCCCATGTGGGCTTAGGTTCGGATGTCAGTAGGGACATCACTTGATGTGGGAAAAATATAGTTTGGGTATGTATTTGCCCTGTTTGGGCTATGAGTCTGATGTCAGGTGGACATCTGAAAAGGTAATGTGTTAAATATATAATTGCCTCGTGTGGGCTTAGTGTCGGATGTCAAGTGGACATATCATAGGTAATGTGTGGGATATGTTACTGCCCCTTGTGAGCTAAGTGTCGGATGTTAAGTGGACATCACACGTAAAAGTTCGGGTATGAAGGTATATTAACCCTATACGGGGCTAAGGGTTAGACATCGAGTGGATATCTCACAAAAACAAGGGTATATTCACCCCGTACGGGCTAAGAACCGGATGTCAAGTGGACATCTCATTGAAAAAGGGGTAAATGATGTTCCATGACTCTAATTGGTTCATGTTGTACCAGGGTAACACGATCTCGAGTGTCATCTAATCCTAAGTGTATGTGACACAGATGATGATGAGAAGATGCTATGTTACATCATTTTAACATTATGAGTGTGTGTGTGTGTTCAAGTGATTACACTAAGATTCTTTGTTAGCATGGAATTTGTATAGTGATAAATTGAAAGTAGTAAACATGTAGCACATAGTATGCAACGTCCAAACTTCCAGCCATACAACTCTCATGCATAGGGTTTTTGGCTAGTCTAATCCTATGTTTGGTTCATCTTAGTACCATGGGGATACTATGGAGTGCACCTGCAGGAAAAAATATAATGCATGATCGTTTGTTGTGTAACACCCTAGGGAAAATGCCTATAGCTTATCTATATGGGTTTGCTTTTGGGTTGCTGATGTAGGAAGTTCTTGTTGCACCAAAATACACTCCAAACCGCTCCCCAAATGGGTTTTAATGAGGGAAGTACATGTGATATGGAAACAAGGGCTCCACTTGCTCAAGTACTATCTTTTCTCAGGGAGGCAGATGAGTACAAGAGTAAGCTTTGTGGTAACAGGGTACCGTAGACTTATGGGCTAATCCCCTCTATTGCAATGTGATATTATGAATATGTCATAATTAAGAAAATATGGAATGTGATCAACAATTTTAGGCACTTATCTAATATCTAAAAACCTTTAAAACAGGTTTAAGAAAAAACCCACAGCAGAGTCACCACTGTGAGTGGATGACACAGAAGCGATGGGCCGAGAGCGCGCTGGAATGAGAGGCGTAGTCCACAAGGGTGTTTTGTGAAAATAAGATACCAGGTCAAGGACCCGAAAGGTTTGAAAGAGAAAGCAAAAATGATTTAGATCATGACAACCCGAATTCATCGTCTCCTAGTGTAGAGTTGCAACCTGGATAAGCTCTTTTAGGAATTAAAGTCTTGTGAGGCTTAACATCCGGGGGACAGTCCACTAACACACATAGATTCGAGTTCGGGATAAGTTGCTTACTTCTTATTGGATTACATTAAATTGCATCATAGAAAATCAGGTTTCTTAATCATGCATATTCGAAATTATGTCATTTTTGTGTTTATGATATGATTTAATACGCATGTGGAAAACGATAAATACATACATAAAGCAATAAATAAATGTGGAATAATAAATTAATAAATTACAAGATCTCGGGGGATGCAACCGCCCACCTAATCTATTAATTGCATTTTCTTTAAAAAATAATTGCAATACCCGAAGGAAAATAAAATCCTAGGCATACATCTAACCTAATATACCTGCATCCGCAAAGGATAGCATAGGGTATAGCACAACATAAATGCTTACACATGCTCGATTTGGTTTTGGCGAAGCTCGTGTGGTCTAATTAAAATATCGAAAATTGAATACTCTTATTTTTAGGAGAAAAACAATTCATTTTATAAACACATAGGTTGCTCATCTTTAATTAGCGAAAATGATCGCATGGCAAAAATGTGAGGTCTGTTATCTAGGAATAATTTCTATTCCCTTCGTGGGGGTATTCTACCATGTACATTTGAGAATTTCTACAATTAAATAAAAGGGATAAACAAATAAATAATATAATAAAATAATTAAATTAAATCCTAGGTCAGAATTGAGAAGAAAAGAAAATATAAAACACAGGAAACAACAGCTCTAGGAACTCAGAGGCTTACCCTTTTGTTGCGAATGCACATTGACAAAACCAATAGATTTCAGGAAGTGCTCCTAGTTTTTTGGTTTGATTTGTGTGAAAATGAAGGATATATTTATCCTAAAAATAACCAGACTCTGAATCTCAATTTTTTAAGGTCCGAGAATATCTGATGATTTTTTAGAAGAAAAAAATATTAGAGAAATTGATTTGAAAATAATTAAATTCAGAACCCAAACTTGTTTTGAACTCGAATAAAAAAATCAGAATTATTTTGTCAAGAAAAATATTTTTTTCAATAAAAAAAATCCTCCCTATTTGTCGGAAAAAGAAAATATATTTTTTTGTAAAATTTTCTTAGTCATTTCATGAAGAAAAGAAATTTCTTTCGTTAAATATTTCCTCAACAATATATTTTTTTGTAAAAAAAATTCCCTTCGTTGTCGAGAGAAAAAATATTTAGATCATGACAACCCGAATCCGTCATCTCATAGTGTAGAGTCGTCACCTTGATAAACTCTTCCAGGAATTAAAATCCTGTGAGGCTTAACGTCCGGGGGGCGGCCACTAAGACACTGAGATTCGGGTTTGGGATAAGTTGTTTACTTCTTATTGGATCACATTAAATTATATCTACAGAAAATCGCATTTCTTAATTATGCATATTCGAAATTATATCGTTTTTGTGTTTATGATATGATATGATTTAACGAGCATGCGGAAAACAATAAATACATATATAAAGTAGTAAATAAATGCGAAATAATAAATTACAGGATTTAAAGGGAGGCAACCGCCCACCTAATCTATTAATTGATTTTTCTTTAAAAAATAACTGCAATACCCAAAGGAAAATAAATCCTAGGCATACATCTAACCTAATCTACCTACATCTACAAAGGTTAGCACAGGGTATAGCACAACATGAATACTTACACATATGCTCGATTTGGTTTTGGAGAGGCCCGTGTGGCCTGATTAAAATATCAAAAATTGAAGATTCTTATTTTTATGAGAAAAAAAATTCATTTTATAAATACGTAGGTTGCTCATTTTTAATTAGTGAAAATGATTGCATGGCAACAATGTGAAGTCTGTTATCCGGGAATAATTTTTATTCCCTTCGTGGGGGTATTCTAACATGTACATTTGAGAATTTTCATAATTAAAAAAAAGGGATAAATAAATAAATAATATAATTAAATAATTAAATTAGATCCTAGGTCTGAATTGAGAAGAAAAGAAATTATAAAACACAGGATACAGCAGCTTTAGGAACTCAGAGGCTTACCCTTTTGTTGTGAATCCATGTTGACATATCAGCTTGATTTCAGGAAGTGCTCTTCATTCTTTTTGGGTTGATTTGTGTGAAAAAGAAGGATATATTTATCCTAAAAATAATCAGACTTGGACTCTAAATATTTTAGGTCCGAGAATATTCGAGGATTTTTTAGAAGAAATAAAATGAAAGAAATTGATTTGAAAATAATTAAATTCATAACTCAAACTTGTTTTGGACCCGAATATTATCAAAAGATTTCTTGAAAGAAAGATGAAAAAAATTAGAATTATTTTATCAAGAAAAATATTCTTTTCAGTAAAAACTTCCTTCTTCTTTATCGAAAAAGGAAAATATATTTTTTGTAATCAAGAAAAGAACTTTTTTCGTTAAATTTTTCCTCGAGAATATATTTTTTCTATAAAAAAATTCCATTCGTTTTTGTCAAGAGAAAATTTATTTTTTCTAAAATTTTTCAGTTCCTTTCACTGAAAATTCTCTTACTATTTATAGGGGAATTTTCCCAAAATTTTCGGGTTTCAATTTCCCAGCGAGGCCGGTGCTGGCCTCGCCGAAGTGCGAGCAAGGCTAGGGTTGGCCTTGTCAAAGTGCTGGCGAGGCCAGTCAGCCTCGATTTTATTTTTATTATCTATTTCTTATATATTTTTTTAAAAAATAATTTAATTAAATTATTCCGAACTCTTAAAATATTTATTTAAGTCCTAAAGAATATTTTAAACCTTTAAATTTTAACTTTAAGGTTATAATATATTTTCATACGGTCCCAAATATTTATTTAGGGTCCAAAATATTATTTTTTTTACGAGAAGAACTCCCATTTGAAGATCATTTGGACAGTCGAAACTTGTGTGATTCGAGGATTAAATCTCGAAAAGCCAACATCATCGAACGCGCGAGTTGGTACAAAATCCCGTGCTCACAACAACTTCCAATTCAAAGTAGTGAAATCATGCCCCAATCAATACTACTTGAAGTGCATTGAAAGAAACTACCCCTGGATGCTAAAAGCGTCGCAGCAACATTATAAAGGATCGTTCGTAGTGAGGAAGTATACAAAGGATCACAACTGCAATATTGACAAGAGACACGGGGGAAAGAGGTAGGCAACGAAATCAGTTGTCGCAAAGTACATAAAAAATGAATACTTGAACGAAAAGAAGGTCTACAATCCATTAGACATCATCAACGATGTGAGGAGCAAATTGGGAGCCGACATCAATTACCAAAAGGCGTGATGTGCAACGGAAGAGGCACTTAAGTTGATTAGAGGTTCTCAGTTCGAATCGCACAACATGTTTCCAAGCATGATCTACATGATACGAGAAATAAGCCCTGGTTCCATGATCAATGTGATGATGAATGGAAATAGATTTAAATACCTTTTCATGGCATTCCACGCGTACATCCAAGGCTAGACACATTGTAGACTCATTGTAGTGGCGGATGCATAAATCCTGAAGACTTGCTACAATGGCACACTATTATGAGCTTCCGCCTATAACGTTGTAGGTAAATAAGTCATTCATCTTGTGTGTTGTTTCATAAAACCTGGTATATACCTGGTAAAATGCTAGTATTGGGTCCTACTTGTTACTGTGCTCATCAAATGTTTTTAATTTGGCATTGAACTTTATTCATGTTGATCATTTATCCATCAAGTTAAAAATAATTTATGTGTCTGCAAAAACATAACTTGTTTTCTTTTACTTAGGTCATCATTTCATTCTTGCATAAAAACAAATAAACTAGTAATTGGCTGGTAAAAACCTGTTTTCTAAGAAAAACAAGGTTCCTACCAGATGAATACTAGATAGAAAAAATTCAAAAAAAGACATTTATTTCAATCACGCTGTTTTGGTTGAGTTCAAATAATTGCAAAAAGGATTTATTAACTATTTACAAAATTGCAGAGAAGATATTCCCTCTCATGTTTGCTGTTGTGGATGGTGAAAATGATGAATCATGGGAATGGTTCTTCTAGTAGTTCAAAGAAGCATTCGGGGATAAACCTGGTATGGTCATGGTTTCAGACCCTCACACGAGCATAGAAAAGGAATGTAAGAAGGTTATCCCCGATGGAATGCATGGCTTCTGCACATATCACTTACTCTAGAACCTCATATTGAAATACAAGACCAACACAGATGAAATTTCCAAGTACTTCAGATTTGCATCCTCCTCGTACACAATCCGTCAGTTTAACAAGAACATGGGTCATCTGGAAAAAATCAATGAAGGGATTACAAAATATTTGAACGATGTTGTGGTTCAAAAATGGAGCCGAGCTCACTCGCCATCCAACAAATATAGCGCGATGACATCAAACAACATGGAGTCACTCAATTCTATGATGAATATAGCAAAGACACTTCCCATTTCTTCCCTCGTCACTTTCTTGCAAAATATGATGCAGAGCATGTTTAACGCAAACAGAGAAATCGTGGAAAAAACCAGAACAAAACTTACCAAGAGGTACCATAAAAAGGTTCTATAAAAGTATGCACTAGCTACAAAAATGGAGGTTAGCAACATTACCTCTATCTTGATGCTAACATATTAACATTTTGCTTATGAATTCATTGAATATCAAGTTCCTACCATTTATCTACTAGGTTTAGAGTAAACTGCTTCCTTCTAGTTTGAATGCTTCAAAAACATATTTTAACTTACACGAATTTTAAAATACCAGAAAACTACCATATAAATACCAGATTAAGAAATGCATATGCTTCTGAAAATTTTCCATGTTGCTTTCAAAAAAACCACACATCTACTTAAGTTTTTATTCCTGATTCTTTAATTTTTATTCGTGAATTATTAGGTTGAACCATCAACAAACCATCTTGCCTTGGTAAATAGGAATGGTTTCAAAAGTGTTGTTGATATTTAGGAGAGAACATGTACATGTGGAAGAGTTCAGATTGACAAGATCCCTTGTGCACATGCTCTTGCTCACATAAGGAAAAGGGGATTAAACTCAGTTCATTACTCTTCCGCCTACTTCAAGAAACAAAAGATGATCAAAACCTATGTTGAAATTATCTATCCAATTCCTTCGATGAATCATTGGTATATACCTCAAGACATTAAGGAGCAAGAAATCCTACCACCAGACACTGTTGTAAAGGTTGGCAAGCCAAGGAAACATAGAATCAAGGCCAGTTGGGAGACATGGAAGAAATTCACGATTTGTTGTAGTTCTTGTGGCTCTAGTGGGCATAACAAGAGAACGTGTCCGGGAGCCAAATAAATATTAGAAACTTTTTTCAATGAAAAAGTAGGTTAACATTTTTGTCGACTTGTTGCACATTTCCATGTTTTGATTGTAAATGGTGGTGTTTTTGTGTAAATACCAGGGTTTTACTAGACAACTACCAGTTAAGGAAAAATTGTTATTATTCATTTACCCAAGTTTAAAAATTATATCTACCGCAATTTGCATAGATTAGTTGCCTATTTCCTATATTTCCACTAAGTTTCAATGTGAATGGTGATGTATATTAGGTAGATACTAATTACGTACTAGATCAGTACCAGCTTAAAGATGTAACACTTCTTTGGTGATTTTGATTTAATAAAAGCAAAAAACAAATAAAGAAACTATGCAAAACATGAATTAACTAAGACACATTCCTTGTTGATAAAGAAGTTTTAATTGATCTCGGGAAATTATACATTAACTCTAGTTCGCTAAATTGTTTCTTCCATGTTAATACTAGATAACTACTATGTTCTTACCAGAACCAACTTGTAAAAATCAATTGCTTTCATTTTCATCAAAACTTGTATGAAATTAACCATTGAAAAACACAAAAAAATTATAAATGAAAAATTGCCTCCAATCAGACTATATATAATGAAAAATTTATATGCAAGAAGCAATTGTATTCTGTTTTTAAAAAATTCAAGAAAACATAAAAAATTATTCTAAAAAATTCAATTACATCTAAAAAAAGGTCAATTGGTAAGGATCTCTGGCTATCAAGCATATCAATGAGGGTTCTGAAGATGTCTTCATCACTCTCTGTATTCTCTTTCGACTCCTTATCGTCTTGCATGTGCAAATTGTAAGCAAGCCTCCTCCTTTGTTGGAAAATATTAAAATCTTGAGGCATTTGCTTCCCCTCAATCTCGAACTCGGTACAGCTCAATATGTACACCTCACAGTCGTTGAAAAATCAAAAAATAAAAGAACATAAAAGTCAGCAACATGAAAACCAAATTCCTACCAATTAACTACTAGGATGATTATAAAAGAAAGACACAGGTTGCTCAATAAGCTGAGACTTCAACAACATGAAAACTAGATTCCTACCAATTAACTACTAGAATATTTCATTTCAGAGATTACAAAAATTAATCAATACTAGATTCTTAAAAGGTCGAGGCTACATCCAATTGAAAAACTAGATTCATACCAGTTAAAAACCAGATAAGTTCATTTCAGTGATGGCATAAGGTAAAGAACTAGAATCTTACTACTTTGAGACACTAAAATATAAAAATCCATAATCCTACTAGTCAAAAATACAAAAATTAGTTCATTAGAGTGACTACAGATGAATGATAGCAAGATCTTCCTAGTTTGAGGCTCATAAAATAATGAATACTAGTTCAATACCAGATAACTACCAGATTATTTAAATTTAAAAGCAAACAAAAACATTAAACAAGATTAATAAGGGATCAGGGGACTAAACAAACTCAAATAACAGTACCAGATAAATACTAGACAAATTAATAGAGACATAGATATGAAAAACAAAATGAAGAAAGAAAAAAATGAGAGTTTGTACGTGTGTGTTTGATATGATTTGTTTGTTAGAAAGCATAAGTTAACTTTCTGTTGAAGCAAGCCTTCGATGAGGTAAATATCGAGCCGTTGTTGCGGGTTGACGCCTATATAAGTGGGGTTTTCGATATCTTGAGTGTCCCACCACAAATTAAATTTATGGATGTAGTAAGGAATGACTCTAGCAAAACAAGTCGCAGCAACCATAGTTTCGTCAAATGACATCCTATTCTTCAAAGAATCATATACATACAACTTGCGCTCCTCAACTTGAAACCTTCCAAGAACCCAATGGTTTTGCCCAGCCAAAAATGTTATGTAGACACGCTTCACCAACTCCCATGTCTCAATGCATTGCATACCTATACCCATATCTGATTCGCGATGGCATCATCAATGTTAACAATCTTATCCAGCTCAAACCCACTAACACCAAAGTTTAAAACACCAATGATCACCTTCACATAACCCTCAAAATGCAAATCAACATTGGTAAAGTCATTTGTGATTCGATCACAGTACTTCCCTTTCTTCCTCAAATAGTACAAAACAAGATCGAAGTGCTGCAGAATAATAAAAAACAATTAAAAACCTAAAAAAATTGTTTCAAAATGACAAAAAATACCATAATGTTGAATTTTAAATTTTTGAACCAGAT
Source organism: Euphorbia schlechtendalii (assembly GCA_949673415.1). Classification (NCBI taxonomy): domain Eukaryota; kingdom Viridiplantae; phylum Streptophyta; class Magnoliopsida; order Malpighiales; family Euphorbiaceae; genus Euphorbia; species Euphorbia schlechtendalii. The sequence continues at coordinate 17,337 of CATIWQ010042482.1, forward strand.
ACATACTAGATACCTACAGTATTTTTGGTATTGAAACAAACAATCTGTAGAATTGGCAAGTAGCTAATAAACAAATAGTTTACACCAAACTATTTTGAATGCAAAAGATAAATGCAAGTTTAAAAATTAATCTATTTTTTATATTTGATGACATAAGGAAATAATTACATAACCCTACCAGGTTCCTATAGCACCCTACCAGCAGTTGTTGTGATAATCAAATATATGTACAACTGGTATGATACTACTAGATGTCTAATATTCATCAGTCTACCACATGTTTCGTAAAAAAATAAGTTCAAAAAGGATGCAATAATAAAGCAATCAAAAATCAAAACATAATTTATATATAACTTACATCACTAGAAAGGTAGATTCCAAAAGTGAACAACTCATACTAGGTCTTGCTTACTATATCCAATTCTTTGAATTCAAAGCACTAGATCGAATCAACTCTCTTTCGGAACCATTTCTTGTCCTTCCTGATTATATGATGTACTTAAAATCATCAGCCTCGTCATCTTTACATAATTATACATGCAAGTAGTAAAAAGAAAAAATAGAGGCAACAAAAACTTACAAGTTTTTTTGTGGAAGCTTCCCCATCAACAAATAATCTCGAAACTTCCTCACTCTATCCTCATCAAAATCCTTAAAAAGTTCCCCAATCAAAGCATAATCATCAAGAAAAAATGCATTGCGAAAAATTCACTTTTTAACTTTAGAACCAAACTCTTTCGTGAAGGGGGATTTTGTTATGGCTGAGGGTTTTGTGGTTCTCGTCCTGCGAACAACCAAGTGTTCTTCTACCACTACTTGTTTGCCCTTTTTCATGCTTCTCTCTTCCGACACATCTTCACCGTCATCGCAACCTCAACCTGCTATCAAGCATGAAAAGGGGGAAACAAGAAAATAGTTAACTTTATGAAGGAATGTTATGTTATCTACAATATGCATGAGTTTTTTTACTTAAATGCACCTCTTCATCAACTTTCTTCTGTGCATAATCGATTTCTATCTGATCAATAATAACAAGTTCACTCATGCTTATTAGAATAGGAGAAGGGTAATGATACTGATAATTGAGTTAACATATATATTATTTTCAAAAATTCAAAACAGAACAAAAAATACCTAGTATCCAAAAAAATTTTAGTATAAAAATACATACAACCTCTTTGGCAAGGCGCTCAATCCCAATCGCAGCCTCCTACTCATTATCGTCTATGTTTTTCAATTGTTGCACAACTGCTTTTTCCAGCTCCAAGTTTATCTCCCTGAGTGCTTTGAGTAAGCTCTTGACTGCTAGGTGTCAATAGCGGAAAAGTTGGTGAAGTTAGATTCGCCCACTTGCGCTTATTTTGTTGTGAATAATGTAACACCACGGGTGATTGTTCCTCCCTAATTGAGCTTAGGGTTGACAAGTTCTATTTGCGATTTCTCGTATCGCATCCTAGCCATGTTCATTTGAACCCTTTTGTTGATTGATGGCAGCCTCTGAAGCAGCAATTGACCCTGCTGCTCCTACAATATCTATCAATACAAAGGGTTGTTCCTTCGTGATCTCTCCACTCTGTCAAAAAATATAACATGTATCGATGATTGTTAACCACCTTGTAGATACTAAGACATGTTTCAACTGAATACTAGAATTCTACTAGTTAGCTACCAGTTAGCTACCAGTTACAATACAAACAAAATTAAAAAAAAGAGTTCAACAAATTAAAAACTAGTTTCCTACCAGATAAATACTAGAACTTGTTATTTAAGTGAGTGCAAACAAGTTAATACAAGAATTTAAAAGTCCAAGCATTCAAAAGAAGTAAAAAACCAGTTTCCTACCAGATAAATACTAGACATAGTAATTAATAAAAAAAATCCATTTTTAATAAGTAAAGTTTCATACTTCACATCCTTCTTGAACCAAATCTCCTTCCATCCTTACTTCTTCAGCTTACTCAATAACTACATTTTCTGTTTGAGTTACCCAAATTATTTTAAAAAATACAGTAACTATAAATACATCATTTTTAGAAAAAAAGAAATATATATATAATTCAGGAAATATTTTTCTGAACTACTTACTGGCATTTGAGTATGGTTCCTTCATGACTCACAACAGCATGTTGGTCTTCACTTCCCAACCGTGTGATTGAAATGTCATTATCGCCGTCAACGTGACGATTCCCGACAACTACATCTTGAAAAAAGTCAAAATATAAAGTAAATATTAAAACCCTGACTAAATACCTTGAACATTCAATGCTTCATGTAAATATTAGCAAATTTACTAGTTCCCTACCAGTTACAAACAGGTTTCTAATTTATTTTCAAAATACTAGGTTCGTACCAGATATCTACCAGATTATTGGTTTCCAACAAACACTATATATTTTACCAAACATAACTCAAAAAGACATATATATTATTCAAGATTCAATGTATTTCTTACCTCTTGCATCTCATCAACAACCAAACCCTCCTCCACCACATTCTCATCAGTCTTAGGAACAAATTCCATACCATCATCCTCAGTCGCATGTAGTGGTTCGGTTATCTGAATTTCTTCATCGACAACCGTTGTGCCTACCTACTGTGTCTTATCAACAAGTTCAGTGCCCTTTTTTTTTGGAAAAAGCAAGACACTTAGTTCTCGCAAAAGAGTTTACACTAGAAAAGAATCATACAAGACACATACAATATTAGTTCATGACAGTGATTATAAGAAAATACATAAAACAAATGAACAACTTCAAAAGAGACTAAATACCAGTTAACTACCAATTAAACACTAGAAGATTTAATTTAAGTATCACAATGGATTAATACTAAATTTAAATAAAGGTTTTAACAACAAAAAACCAGATTCCTACAAGTTGATTACTAGATTAGTTCATTTTACAAAAAAGTTTAAGAAAACCAGTTTTTTTAAAAAAAACAAAGGAAACTACCAACTCACTACTAGACCATTCAATTTTAATGATCACAATGGATTATAAACAAAACAAAAAAGCTACTCCCTCCGTCAACTAAATATTGTCATTTTAACTAATTCACAGTTTTTAAGATAACAATTAACCGAATGAGGTGATTTACTAATTAACAATTTCATAAATGTCCTATTCAATTTTCAAGACTTTATTTATATGTTCAATAAACATAATTTGCTAGTGTTTAAATATGATTCCTATAGTCTTCTCTTGTTATTGGAGATTGGAATATAATTATCTTGAAAGTTGAACAAATCAATGGGGGTAGAAATGGAAAACTTAGAGAGAAAACATCTTGGAAATACAAAATGACAATAAAAAAAGAGACATCAAAATTCCTCTAAAATGACAATATTTAGTAGTCGGAGGATTAATACCAAATAACTACAAGTTTAGTTTATTAAAAAGATTAGGTCTGATAATAAACTTGCATTTGCATCACTATCTCGGATCGAAAAATTAACCTTAATAGTCCTTACAATCATTTCATCTTGCAGATAAAATGATATAATATAGGTCCTTAGACAGCTTGTAAATAACCGCAGAGGGGGGGGCTGAATGCGAGTCTTGGTTACTTTTTAAGGTTTATAAAAATTTGTTTCGCCAAGTTAAGTTTTTATATGAGTGCTGAGTGACAATATAAAACTATATAAACTACTCAGCTTCACTGGCACAGTTTATCTACAATCTGTTGCTGAGTGCTCAACTCAGCTTAGGATTAGTGTTTCAAGAAAATCATAGAACAAAGATAAAATGATGTATGAGCAAGACACAGAAAAAGCTAAAAGTACAAGTTCAAAACTTCAACACCTGAATTTTATCCTGGTTTAGCCCTGAGCATACCTCCAGTCCCCGAATACCTTTTCCAAGCTTTAATCCACTAGTATTTGTTCCTTACTTAGGCGGAGCAGCCTTTATAGCAAGTAGACACACTTTTACAGAAAGTACCTACCTTTCTAACTACCACTCAACTCAGTTTGGGTACCCATCCCAAACTGACACTCAGATTTGAATAAAAGATTGTGAACTGAATAAACTTATAAAAATGTTGAATACTTACAATGTTAAATCTAAGTATTTCTCTCTATTACAAATAGATTTGGATTTGAAGTTTGTTGATTGCTTTAGTTTGGAATTTCTTGAAATTGGGAGTAATTGTGCAAAGTTTTAGCTCTTAAAGAAATTCAAGGTGATTCACCAAGTTTGAATGTCTGCTTCAGTCTTCTATTTATACTTGAAGCTTTGTGAAGTAGCCGTTGTAAACTTTTCGAGGTCATTGATCTTTAATTTCTCTTCTCTTCATATCTTTCGAATCTTCTCGTTGGAGATAGATTCTAGGATGTTTAGAGATAGAAATTTGAACGTTGAGGTGCGACAAAATTTTGTTGACAAAATTTCATTAGTTATCAAGCAATTCGAATTAAGAGAGGCGCGCAAGAATGCAATGTGGAATCTTCAGAATGGTTGACATTGCTGACATTGCTAGAGACACGTGGAGACACTGAGAAATGGTGCATGTCAGAAATTCCTTTTTTGTTGGACTATAGTGAAGTAATCCCGACATTCCGTACTGACATCTTTTATCTTGTGAGGATAACTGGAAATCTTCCTTAATTTCAGTGCGTTTTAACCTGAAAAGCAACTAAAGAATATTCTGTCTCTCAAAAAATTCGTTAGTAGCACATGTATCATTTAACTCTCTAAGTGTCAAAGGAAATAGCTTTTAATGAATAAAAGCTAACTCAACATAGCTGAGTTGATATACATCTAAACTACTTAGTACTAAGCACAGACTCAGCTTTTCCTACTCTAAGCCGTAACTTAATTAATAACTTAGCAGAATTGAGTTGTTTTCCCTTAAATAAACTCTAGTCAGTCTCATTATTTAAGAGTATACTTAGTACTCAATTAATTTCACTATCCTAGTCAGTTTGCTATTTCTAAAACATTAAAGTACTATGAGGTACTATTAACTTGGGTTCTACAATCTCCCCTAATTTTGGCAGATAGCAAACTAGGTAGTAGAAGAAGTTAATTGGATAAGTAATTTAGAGATATCGAAAATACATGGAAAGCGATGTAGGACTCCCTTGTGCTAAATGACTTTCCTTAGTCAACTTGAACTCCCCCATAATGAGTGAGTCTTCTTCAAGTAGCTCAGCTCCCTCATACTTAGAGGATTTTTCTTCACTTTGGGACTTTGTCTTACTTTAGCTTTACTTCAAGGTTGGTCTCTTGTATGAGTTCCTGCATCACATAGTCAATTTCACAGCAGAAACATACATACAGCATAAAGATAAAGTTAAGAAGATCTTAACTTGAGGTGGAACTTGTAACTTTTTATTAATTCAAAAATGACTTAATCAGTACATAACTTGAGGTGGATACATGGCGCTACCATAGCTCAAGATGAAAATCAAATTTGAGATGAGCATAAGATTAACCACCTTAGTAAAACGGTGAGTTTTGATAGAAATGGTTCCTATTCAAACGTACATCTTTTTAAAACGTAGAGGTTTGAAAATTAACTGTTAAACAATTCCTCACGTCATTATATTAAAATACTGAAGGTGTTATCCACATGTCTTCAATGCTTGATCTCCAACACTTAGCCAAAATTTTGAGAATTTCAGCTTTTTTCTTCTTCTTCAACGTGGATTAGCCATACGAATTAACTACCTCAGTTAACAGATTTGTTCCGTTGGCAATGGCTTGGTGAAAATGTCAGCGTGCTATTCCTCAGGAGGAACATACTCTAGCTTGATATCTCCTCATAGCACATGATCCCTAATGAAGTGAAGTCTAATGCTGACATGCATCATCCTGCCATGTTGAACTGGATTTTTGGATAGGTCAATTGCGCTCTTGTTATCATATATAACTTCGAGACAACTTGACTTTATACCATAATCTTCCATTTGCTACTTAATTCATTGCAGTTGTGCTACACAACTTCTTACTTCCATATACTTAGCTTCAGCTGTACTCAGCACAACAAAAGTTTTCTTCTTACTGTACCATGAGATAAGACACTCTCCAAGGAAATGACATCCTCATGTTGTACTTTTGTTGTCGAGCTTGTCTCTTCCATAATCAACATTTGTGAATCCCCTAGGAGTGAAATCTGAGTTGTTGGGATACCATAAACCTGCCTCAATTGAGCCTTGCAAGTACTTAAGAATTCTTTTAATAGTAGCTAAGTGAGATTCTCTAGGATCAGCTTGATAATGAGCATACTAGCACATAGCATGCTGTATGTCTAGCCTACTAGCTATGAGATAAATAAGAGAGACAATGATTTCTTTATAGAACTTGCTATCCATAGGTTTTCCAACTTCATCTTTACTCAGGATAGTATCAGTGGCCATAGGAGTGGACATTGCCTTTGAATGTTCCATATCAAATATTTTCAAGACTTCTCTTGCATACTTAGCTTTACTTATGAAAATTCCATCTTCAATCTGCTTGATTTGAAAACCAAGATTGAAATTGAGCTCTCCCATCATAGATATTTCAAACTCGCTCTTCATCTGCCTGTTGAACTCCTTGCATAGCTTTTCATTAGTTGCTCCAAATATGATATCATCAACATATATTTGGACTAGCAACACATCTTACTTTCTTCGCCTGATAAATAAACTTGTATCTACTTTTCCTCTTTCATAGCCTTTGTTGATTAAGAAATTGATTTGCCTCTCATACCAAGCTCTAAGAGCTTGCTTCAATCCATAAAGAGCTTTCTTCAATTTGAAGACATGCTCAAGATTTTTTGGATCTTCAAAGCCTGGAGGCTAGTGAACATAGACTTCTTCTTGAATGAATCCATTTAGGAATGTGCTCTTAACATACATTTGAAATAATATGAAGTGTATATGGGATACAAAAGCACATAGGATTCAGATTGCTTCGAGTTGGGCTATAGGAGCATAAGTCTCATCATAATCGATTCTTTCTTGCTGATTGTAGCCCAGTGTAACAAGCCTAGCTTTGTTCCTAACAATAGAGCCATATTCATCTAGCTTGTTCTTAAAAATCCATTTAGTTCTAATAATTGATTTCCCTTTCAGCTTAGGAACAAGATCCCAAACATCATTGCGCTTGAACTGATCCAGCTCCTCTTGCATTGCGATCATCCAATAATCATCTCCTTCTGCATCTCCAAAATTCTTATGTTCGATCAATGAAATGAAGGCTGGATGACTCATCATCCTACTGAGTTGACCTCGGGTCATCACTGGATTATGAACATCATCAACTATGTTGTCTAGTGGATGGTTGCAATGAACTCTAATTTCTCTTGGAAGACTCGAATCAACTACTGGAGGATTGACAATGGGATGCTGAGGTGGAGGTTGATCTTCACCATTTGTTGAAGTTGATAGAAAGATCCTCATCATCTTTGGCTTCCTCAACTTGAGGTTCTTGTGCTGGGTTGGGTAGCACAGAGAGTAGCATACTGAGTATATCTGCTTGCTGGGGTACTCCTTCATTTTTATTAGATGGATGTCTATCTACATTATTAGTTTCATCGAAATCCACATGCATAGACTCCTCTAAGAGGTCGGTTCTTTTGACATATATTCTATATGCCCTACTATTAGTTGAGTATCCTAGAAAGATACCTTCATCAGACTTAGGATCAAACTTTCCTAACTGCTCCTTGGTGTTAAGAATAAAGCACCTACATCCAAATGATTTGAGATTACCAATCTTAGGCTTGCGCCCTCGCCAAAGTTCATAGGGTGTCTTCTCAAGAATTGGGTAAATTAAAACCCTATTTAAGACAGGCTTTGTTAACAGCTTCTCCCCAAAATTACTTTGGTATATTGTTATCACTCAGCATGGATCGAGCAATTACAACTATATTTCTATTCTTCCTTCTACAAACCCATTTTGTTGAGGCGTATAGGGAGAAGAGAAGTTGTGGACAATACCATGCGCTGAACAGAATTCTTCGAAATGGAAATTCTCAAATTCACGTCCATGATCACTTTGAATTCTACTAATTTTAGTTCCTATTTCATTCATTATCCGGTTACTGAGCTTGACAAAAGATTCATGTGTCTCATCTTTGCTACTCAGAAAGACTACCCAAGTGAATCTCGTGAAGTCATTGATCGCAAGGTTTTGACTATACTAATTTAGAGGGCTTATATTCGGTGATGAAGCCAAAAACCTTGTTCCCCACTACTCTACCGATAAGATAAAAGTTCAAAATATGAACAAGTGTTGTCAATACCACTTATCTAAATAGAAAAATGGTGACCACTGCAAGTATACAGTTTCGATTTAGTTTTAAAAGATATCGATCCCACAGGGAAGGGATTAGGTTCTAAAGACTAACTAGAGTTACGGGGTAAACGAAATTATGTAATTTTGATTGTAGGGTTTAGATGATAGACTGATGAATAGACAGATATATGAACAAACTAGAGAAGATGAAAAATATATAGATATTCCCTAAGAACAAGTTTTGAAGAGAAAAACATGCAAAATCATCAAGAATATTTCGTACACTGGATAACTTCAGCAAATACGATTCTAGAAGCCTGAATATTCAATAATTCACTGTAGAGCAACACATGAGATGACTTTTCTAATTCTAGGGTAAATGACTTTTCTAATTCTAGGGTAAATGAATTATGGCACTTATAAGAACCTGGATAACTATAATACTATGCTTAGTACTGGTCGCTCTCACATAGCCATATTTAGCTAGTTGTCATTCCAAAAATGTTGGCTCACTAAACAGCATTATAATCACAGATCCAATGATCTTACACAATCTTGTTAACCCCGAAATCACTCTTAAAGTTAACTCGAAAGCATATAATTTGATTAATATAAATGACGCACGATGAATTACTCGTTACCACACATAGACATATCATAAACTTCAAAATAGAAAGTATAGGCAGAAAATAAATTAAAGTTGTAAGGTATGCAAGTGAAAGCTAAAGTTGATCAAATAGTATCCACTCTTTAATAGGAGTCATCAATTTCCACAATTCCTACGTCTACTTTGAATTCGATCTCTACTCGTATAGAACCTCCGCTAGGATGCTATTCTTTGTGAATTTCGAATAAAAGAATGTTGAAGAACAAAAACTTTTATTGATAAGTGCTTTGCAATTACACACATACAACAAATGTTCAAATTTGTATAGAAATATAGTGATCGAAATAGGAATCGAATCACTTATACATTTTTCTCGCTAAGACTTTGAATGTAGCGAAATCTAGATATTTTCACTCTCTCTCTATACACGCATACTATCATTCAATGCCTTCTATTCTTGCCAAAACACCATGCCATGAAATTGGTGGGTCTTAAACCCTATTTATAGAGTACGAAGGGTTGGGCCTATCCAAATGAAGAGTCGTGTCCATTACCGAAGAGTTCCATCACTTCAATATGATTGGATGCAAAGATTCATCCTCA
>CATIWQ010042499.1:0-15977 GCA_949673415.1 Euphorbia schlechtendalii
GATATTTTAACTTTGGCCCGGTTCGGCCCGGCCCTGCACTTTTATGAAAAGGGCCGGGCTGGGCTTGGACAGAGATATTTATATAAAAGCCCTGATAAGCCCGGCCCTAGCCCTGATAAGCCCGCCCGGTTAACAGGTCTGGTGATGGATATGTTGGTGTGGGTGGAAGAAGTGAAGGTGGTAATAGTGGAGGAGGTGAAGTAGAAAAGTAAAGGAAAATGTTTTCCCATCTTTTTTTGGGAAAATATTTTCCATTATTTACATTATATTTTCATGTTGACTTGCACAATATTTTTCTTTGACTTATTTTCCAAATCAAACAAACGCAGGAAAATTCGAAAAGTATTTTACTGCACAAGATTTTCTAGTAAACAAACGAGCCCTTAGATGTAAAATTAAGGGTAAATTTCAAAAACATGTCACGTGTTTTGACTGTTTTGTAAAAAAATCTTGTGAAATTATTTTTGTTCACAAGAGTTTTTGTGATGAGTTTGCGAATACATGATTTTCAATTTGAAATTATATTATAAAAAAGGTTAATCTTGCCTATTTTGAACTGAAATTTTATGGCATAATTAATAAAAATACTATAAATCTTGGTAACAAATTTCAAATGTTTTTGTAAAGTACAAATATATTTTTATTAAAATGTGTAACTTTTCAAAAATCATAATAAAATGAATAATATCATAAATTACTTAAAGTTTGATAAATTATTTTTAAATAATATAGTCAAGTTATATTGTAATTAAATTTAATGAAATACTTTCTAGAAATTTACTTTTTTATTAAAAAATATTATTTTCCTTTATTTACAAATTTTTGAAATCACACCTTTTTGCAAAGTAGAACAGTCAAACCAAAAAATATGTTATTAAAGGTTATCCAAAAATTAAAGTCGGGGACAGAGATATGGCAAGGGATGCTTGGAAGATTGAGATCGGAGAAGGACCCATCGGGATAGAGAAGAAAAACAGACTTCGATCGGAGCAATGGCTTATCCATTCAGTCAAAGAAGCGCCGTTGTGTTAAGTCAATAAAGTAGCAGCTGCTGCGCTTTCATCATGATCGTAGGAAACACCTTTACCATGTATACATTTACATGTTCTCCTTTTGTTTTATAGGACTGTACCGTTCTTGTACATTTGACGCCACCTGCTGGTGAATTATGAAAATATAATCATCAGCTTTTTCTTGTTCTTGAAATTGACTTAATTCAGTTTTTTACAAACTATTCAACAGTTGGTGTACAAATGTACCAGCCTCAAGTGAATAAGAAAGTGATCAGAGAATACATTTCTCATACCACTGTTAAGAAAGAATGGCACAATATCCAAAATTGTGCAAGCCCTTCTAAAAGAATTTCAAGGAATCAGATTCTGACCTTTAGTTCTACGGAGAAAAGAAAAAAAAATCTGCAACAGTCATGAAAGAATAACAAACCAGCTACAGACACCAAGGTAATTCTGTCATCTGCACAACATCGACAACAAACAACTCCATCAAAGTAAAGATGCAGCCACGTCATCAAGATAGCGGTCCATAACATTGGATACGGTTTCCATGAGCGCAGCTTCGCTTGAGTCGGGAAGCGCACAGTCATTTGCTTCTTCAACAATCTCCTCAATGAGGGACACCTTCTTTAGGGTTTCTCTGCACATTATGCTTCCTATAGCAAATGGTGTCAACCCCCTCTCAACTCCCTTCTTCAGAAGCATGGTGGAAATCCGAAGCGTTCTCGCACATTCCACTGGAATATTCCATCCATGGGACTTCAAAAGAGCAATATCCTCCTCAGCATCTAGCGACTGTATATACTCCACCGTATTTGAGTCATAGGGTTGACGAGCTTGAGGCCAGTACAGCCAATCAAAAGTGCAATCTTCAAACTGGAAAGCAAGACAGAGGAAAAAAAACTAATGAAGAGCTCAAATAGAAGCTGTTGAACTAAATAAGGTGTCATGTTCTATAACAGCTTTAACAAAGCTAACATAGCACAAAGTTGCCAGCAAATGTAAGCATGCTATAGTAAGGAGTACTTACGGTTTCAGGCAGGCAGTATCCATGATCGATTGGAATCAGAACAGTTCGCCCATCTTCTGCAGATTTCCTCCACAGAATGTTCCCTGAATGCCTATCAGCATTTGCCAATCTTATATCCAAAACAGAGATTTTATGAACTTCCTTCACTGGGAAAGAACCGGGGCCTATATCTTCACAGCTTCCATTGTTCTCCATGTACATCTGCAAGGATCCGATTTTCACAGATACATCATCTGGGTGATTGAACCCTTTGTGAAAGCACTTGATCATAACTGTAGGAGGGACCCCAGCAAAGCCCACGCCATCACCATATAAGGATCTGTGTCCACTCTCTGGATGATCCAAAATGTAAGCTGCAACTTCCCTGAAAGCTCCTCCTCCAACTCTAGTGCCCTTCTTTAAACCTTCGCCATCAGACGACAATGGTAGCCCTCGAGGATTGTTGACAGCCATAGGTTCTTCATCAATTGGCTTAAAGACAGAAACAATATTCTGTCCAGAAGAATCTTGCATAAAATAAGCCCCCCCTGTGCCCTCCATGGATCGAATTGGACTATTTCCACCCTCCAATCCATCAGTGGTAGCATTTACCATATCCCATATCACAGAGGGCAATTCAATTTTGGGATTAATAACAATTGGCTCCAAAAAACATTTTCTATCAGGAGACTTTTTTGGCACAATCTGTGAACCAACATCAACGTCAAAGTTTCTCCCAGCATTCTCTTCCCCAACACCATATTCTCCTTCGGAAATCTTCTCATCATTCAATTTAGGAGCCACAATTGACATTTCAAAATTCTTCTCTACAGGTTTTGTCCTAACCTTCACAGATTTCCTCACATACAAATGTACCTCTGTATTATTATTATATTTACAAATGCCATCAATAATTCTCTGGTCCTCGAGCGGCTCTCCATCACAAACAACTTCATGCTCATCAAGGTTATCAAAATGTCTCTCCTTCTTAGCAACCTGTTGTTTCACATACCCAACATCTCTCCCTCGCTCCACATTAAAAGTGTATTCTTTCCCACTAACAGTCCTAACCTTTATAAGCAAAAGATTTGACAGCTTAAGAACCAAATGTAGAACATTCCCCTCAGTGACACCATAATCACGGATGAGTGAGTTACTTCGAGATAGTTCCCGGCCTCCACAGACCAATTTTTGGTTCCTCACAACAAATCCTTTACAGGACTGAATTTTTAGCTTCATGGATTCGATAGAATCTGACTCCAGAACACGCATTGGGATCATAGATCCTCCAAGAGAGAGATGAATCAAGATATACTCAGAACTCGGAAATGGTTGACGATCGAAGTAGTGGTCAGAAGGAAGTAGAGAAACATTGTGAAAAGGAGCGAAAACAAGACCAGCAGACGCCATTTTGCTTTTGCTTCTTAGATTAGGTTTTCAGTTTTTTGAACAAGATTCAAGGGAATCAAAAAATTGAAAAGCTATATAGGAAATTACAAGAAACTACACATGCTTTGTACAGCTTAAACTATCTACGATCAGGAAATGAAAAAAAGAAACACTAGGAGCCGAATCTCGAAGATTTCTGAACAAGACAAGAAATGAAACAAGATACGTCAATCAATGCCGAAATCCTTCAAAGATCAAACACTGAAGCTACGACTACTTTGAAAGTGTTGAATTCCATTGAGCGACAGAAACAAAATTAACAAAAAGACAAAACAAAACAAAAGAGGAGGAGAAAGAATCCTTACGAAACCGGAAGAACTGAAGATGAGAGGCGAAGAGAAACCAAGGTTAAAGGGGATGGACAGTGCTAAGATTAGACAGAATCGCAGATTTGCAGAAAGAAATGGCGAAGGAGCGGGGAAGATGAGAATGCCGTGTGGAGCCGCCACCAATATTCTAAGTAACAGTACGACTTTTTTGTCCAATTATTCGAAATTGGTTCAGAATAATCCTATTTCCAGGAAAAAAATTACAAATGGTGTCTCGTTAATAAATAGTAATAGTAAGTTGCTTATTAAAGTGATTGCTAAACCGGAAATGTTGAGCTCAAAGTGATTCAAAACTGTATGGTGAAGTTTGATTTACGGAATACAATCTAATACAATCCCTCTTATACAGTGACTTCCGAGTCAGGAGGATGTGATCTCGAGTCTTTCCCACTCATTTTTTTATAGACATGTCAATTGCAATGTTTTCATAACTGTATCAGATATTAAATCAATGAAGTTATTGTTAAGTGATATTACCGATACAATCGATAATTTTATCGAACAATTAATTTCATTAAAAATTATTTTTTATATAAAAGTACATTAACATTTATATATTTATAATACAAGAATAAGAAATTATGCTATTTCATTATATATACAAATATATTTAAAAATATATTCTATATTATCATTTTAACAATTTTCATAATTTGAACGTGTTATACTCGTATGTTTTATATATTAGTATTTTTTATGAACCATGCCGGAATCTTTAATGGTAAATGATTTTACCAGTAGAACCAATGATACGGTACGATATTGATAACATTAATCAATTGAACCAAATTCAATGGTTCATATTACATTATGTTATATTTCAATGAACCAAAGGCATAAAGACAAAAAAATAAGTTGGGTTTTTTTGTTGCATATCTGTTCAATAGAGCTTTAAACCAATTACATCAAGATCCGATTCGGATCGCACACCTAACTATGGTGTTAAGTCTCCTAATAAAGATCTTTTATATTCATAAGATTCAAACTCAAAACTTTGATTAAATGATACTAAAGTGACCAACCCTCATTTTAACTTTCAAAAAATAGTTTTTTACTTTTTGTTGTCTTGATCAACAAAATACCAAATTACCCCACCATCATCTTATTGTTCTATATAAAATGAAAAACGTATATGTTTTTTATCATTTAATGATTTGAACTACTTATAATCCAATTTACCAAACACCTAAAACATTATTTAGTTCGTCCATTTTAAACTTAATCTTAAACTCGTTATAAATTTAAAATGATTTTACAACAATAAGTTAGAAATGAACCAACCATAAGAAACAACTCCTAAATATCTAGGATATAGCACATAAAACATAAAATTTTACCATGCTTTAAATTATATATCACACTCACTATTTATATTTAATTTTATTTCTCTAAACACTATATGATAACTCCCCCCCGCAATTAGGACGAAGAAGCCATTGAATTGGAGAGAAATTGGAAGGAGCAGGTTCTATCAACTTTCAGCCAATATAACCAAATTTGATGGGTAAAGATTACACCTTTAACCTTATGTTTTTAATTTTATGGATTAGTAATATTTTGGCCTAGTGTATAGGGGGATGTCACATGAACTTTGAAAATGATTGGTTAACTCTCTGAGCATCATGTGTCTAGACATGGGCATGGGCAGGACTCAGATCTAGCTAAAAATAAGTACCCCAAACCCGACCCAACCTACACAAAATAAAACTCGAGCTCAAACCGGGCTTTGACAAATTATCAAAACCCAAACCCGACTCGCATGCTTAGTATTATATTTTTTTATTATAATAAACATACAAATGATTGATTGATTTTGATTAGCAAAGAAAAATTATTTAATAGTGAGTGTTAAAAGTGGTTTATTTAAAATCGAGTGTTAAAATGTGATAAAATATCACATGTTACTATACATGTAATAATATTTCATGTCAAACCCAAGCTCACCTCATGTATTAGTCGGATCACTACAGGTTCAAGCCAGGTCATGCATTTATAATGGTTTCTTTGTCCAAGCCCATCCCATTTATTATGGGCATGGACATGTTTCGCAAGCCTGACGGGCTCGTGATCAGGTTTACATATGCCATTTGATGGTTCGTTTGAATTTTCAAAAATGTTATTTTTCTCATTGATGTTCAGAAAACTAAGTGGTACCTTTTTGAAAAGTTAAGGTAACTACGAAATCATTTTAAAAGTTCACAAGGGCATCAAGTTTTTGAAGACAACTTGGGACTCCTCTCTATGCATTTTATTTGTAAGGATATATATAAGTAACTTCATATACTTACTTAAAATGATAAGAATATCACCATCCTCTCAAACACAAAAATATAAAATTCCTTTTGTTTCTATCAAATACTATTCCTTATATTTCCATCATATAATTTATAATTTTTACAAAACTTGCTGCCAGTTAAAGAAACTAAAATTTTTTAATTTAAGAAAATGACAAACTTGAAAAAAGTATCATATAGTTTCACTCAATTGCAAAACATGATTTAAAAATTTTTTGTTGTAAAAAAGGCATGTGATTTCAAAATAACACTGTTAAATTGAATATTTTTAACAATTCAACATTCTCATATTTTAACCTCATTATTTGAAAATTATATATCAGGATTTAAGTAATTTTTGAAGATTTTTCTTTTCCTTTTCATGATTTTATAAAGTTTGTTATCATAATTTAATTAAAAAATTGTATATTTATTAATCATTTCACAAAAGTTCAAAAAAAATTATCCATTTTCGTGAATTATTTAATATTAAAAAATTTTTTTACAAAATTTTTAAAATTCTCATTTTATAAAATTAAATTCTTAAATCTAATTTTGCAAATGAATGTTATGCCTTTTCAAAATTTGCCTTGAAGAACTGAAATTCTTTCGTGTAACGGTCTTTTATTCATAAAGTTGACTTAATTCATGGAATCATTAGAACAAGCCACGTCATCCTCGCCACGTGACCCACAAATTGCAATAAATGCGTTTGCATTCACCGCCACCGCCACCGCCGATTGGCTTTGCCGATTAGCCCTCCTTACACGTCATTCAAAATTTGTCAAAGGAGAAGAAGAGTTCCAGAGTTCTTCAATTACAGGATAGAAAAGTAAGGGCGAACGGGCCTACTAAATCTCCATGAAGGACATTTTTCTCTCACTGCATAGTTTATCCTTTTCGTTTATTCAATCTCGTTTTTCAGGGGACATGGCTATCTTCCCCCTTTTATTTCCCTATTCATATTTTTCTGTGTCGTTATTGCTAGGTTTAGCCGTTCAATCAATCTTTGAAACGGATTAATCAATTCTCGCATTTGATGGGTTGCATTTCCTCAAAAACAGCTGAGACAGCTGATTTGAATGATTTCGGCATTCTTGCTGATCAAACACCTTGTGAGTTCCATATCTTTATTCTGTTTTTCACCTGCTTCTGCTTCATATTTTTTAATACTTTCTAATCATTTCACTGCAGAAAACTCAATGTTGTTTTTGTTTTGGCCAGTTTCAATAAATGAGATTGAAGCCTTGCTTGAGCTGTATAAGAAAGTAAGTAATTCTGTTGTCAAGGATGGATTTATACAGAAGGTAATTCACCTTATTGCCTCTCATCAACACGTTATTTTAGTTGCTATGTATTTCATTCTGATTTCATCAGTTCTTTTTTCAAATTCTCCATATCTGCCTCGTCGAGTGATATTCTGTTACTTTATGTATATATATACAGGAAGACCTCAAGTTTGCCCTTTTCAGAAATAGCAATAAGCAGAACCTCTTTGCAGACAGGGTATGTTCTCTTAATTTTCTGAAATTCAAACTCATAATCAGAGATTATATGTTCAAAATCCCACCAACATTATTGGCTAAGTAAGGGTTTGGTACAAAGTTGTGTGGTTCATTATTGAACTGTCATTCACCTTGTTTGTCCTACGAAGATTGGCTTCCCTTAGCTTTTTTATTCTTTGCAGATTTTTGATGTTTTTGATCTCAAACGAAACGGGCGTATTGACTTTTCAGAATTTGTCCTTTCATTGAGTGTCTTTCACCCCAACACTCCTGTTGCAGTCAAAACTAAATGTAAGAAACATTTAAGGAGGTATTGTGATTCATCTTTACACTGCAAGTTATCAGTTAATGTGGTGAATATACTGAAGCAGAAAAGTTAACGTGGCAGATGCATTTAAACTGTATGATCTGGGGCACACTGGTTACATTGAGCGCGAAGAGGTGCCTTCTTTTTCCCTTTCTCATTTTGCTATTCACGCTCTTTGCTCTTGCTGTTTGAAATCGGTACAAAATTAAACTAACCATGACTTCCTTAAACTCTACTCTCGTTTTTGTCCTTCGTTCTTTCTGCTTGATGTGGCATTGCGTATCATCTTTCCATTGCAAGTTATTAGTTAATATGCTTAGAATTTGCTTTCCTGTGCTCAAAACATATAATGGCATGTGAAAAATATGGAACTCAGGTGATAATTTTTACAGTTGAAGGAGATGGTATTGGCTCTACTTAATGAATCGGATTTGCAATTATCGGATGATGTTATTGAAACAATTGTGGACAAGGTATGGAATTTGATCTTAACTCTCAAGGACTTTGACATTGATTTCCCAAGGTATTATTTTGAAGCTTTCCAATTCTACTTGTTCGCCTTTCATCCAGACATTCACTGAGGTAGATACGAAAGCTGATGGACGAATAGATCAAGAAGAATGGGAAGAATACGTGGCAAAGAATCCGTCGCTCCTAAAGAACATGACGCTGCCTTATTTAATGTTAGCACTCATTGAATTCTCCCAACTATATGCAAAATTTATAGCTTTAGTAGTTTGATTGTGCAGTGTAGTGTCAACAACATCTTTGCTATTGTTGTGTTTTCTTTTCTTACTTTTTCACGATCTCAGGGACATAACCGTGGTGTTCCCCAGCTTTGTGGTAAGCAGCGAAGCACAAGAATCTCAATTGTAGACACATGATGAAGACGGTAAATTGGTAATCAATTAGCACAACAAGTTCCGTTCTATCTTCATTGGTTTTATTGCCAATGGCACAAAGCAGCTCGCAAAAGGCAACTTCCACTTCTCCGAAAACCGAACTGGAATCAAAAACAACTTTTGGAGGTATCAACATAGCAAATCTTTGCTCTTTTTTTTTTTTAATAACTTGTTGGAATGTTGGACCCCATACTTGCTTTTGTGAAACTTCTTTTTGTCTGCCCGCCCTTCTTTTTCTCTTTGTTAATAAATTTATGGCTGGATGCCACGAGCTCGCCGAGGATTAATCATCTGACGTGGCCCAGTGATTGAAAAAGACAGCAAGATGGTTGTTTAACACATTAAATTATAATTTCAATATAAACATGCGTTTCGTTGATAATAAGAATAATTCTAATGAAAAAAAGAACATCGAAGTTGTTAACTTATCAGCGAGATTAGCTATTAAAAGGAATGGTTGAATTGCTTCTTACTATTTATTTTGAACTTTGTAACATTCAAGGTGAAGACTGAAAATGATAATAACATAATACTCCTATATTACGATGTTTTCATGATAAATCTTATCAAGAGTTTTTCTTGTGATATTCACGTCACATATACTAACGTATAAATTAAAAAAAAACTGATCATATCTTCAGTGAAGAATTTGTCATTCTGTATTCCAGATAGTACAATTATTTTTTTTTAATTATTCTAGATGAAGTCAATTCTGTTTTCATGGGAATAATGGCATATTGCCTAGAAATGAACAATCACAATACATATTATATACAGATATAAAGTTCAGTCATATGAGCAGATGAAAAGCAAATAATTTTGGGTGTGTTCCTCTATAAAATATTATAAAGGGTAACAATTCCACGTCGACAATACTGGGGCAGTCTTCATTGATCTGAGCTTGCTAAACTGTCTTTTCCACCACCTCTTCACACTGTAGAGGAATGCATAAACAGATATAAACCGGTCTACAGTTATGATTCTTGTCCTTCTCAGTTGCTCAAAGCTAGGAAACGCCGTTGTAATGTCCCTGAAATTGCCATAGTAAAATCAACAGAAACAGCAGAATTTTTACTTGGTTAAATGAATTCAAGTTTCAAAGTAGTCAAGGACTTGGACAGGTAACTCTGATGGGGCATAAAGAATTTACATTAAGTAAGGCAATGTCATGTTTTTGAGGAGTGATGGATTCTTTGCAACGTATTCTTCCCATTCTTCTTCATCAATCCTTCCGTCACCCTTCAAATCCGCCTCAGTAAATGTCTGAGCATTGAGCGGTAGTCAATAGACAAGGACAGGCATATAAACATCAGAATCCAAGAGTTTAGAAAGATAACATTTTATACCTTGTCTACAATTGTTTCAACAACATCAGCAGATAAATTCAGATCAGACTCGTTCAACAAAGCCAACACCATCTCCTTCAACTGCATATATTAGCATCAGGAAATAAATAACATCTATTTATAAAAGAAAAGGCAAAAGACTACCGAATGCACCTCTTCACGCTCGATGTAACCAGTGTGCCTGAGATCATACAATTTGAATGCATCTGCCAAATCAAGGTTCCTAATTTAATAGATATAACACTTTAACAAACTAGGATGCCGATAATTTTTGCATCAATGATTACTTACATTTAGTCTTAACTGCATCAGGAGTTTTCGGGTGAAAAACACTCAACGAATGGATGAATTCTCCGAACTCAATTCGCTCATTGGACTTCACATCAAAAAGATGAAACATCTGTAACGTTTGAAAATCATATAGAGCATATTTTTTCATCAAACATCTTGAAGATTATTACCGCCACTTACCCTGTCTGCAAAGAGGTTCTGCTTTTTGCTGTTCCTGAAAAGGGCTAATTGGAGCTCTTCCTGTTTATCAAAAAATGATATCGACATCTCAATTGCAACACTAAAAAGTTGTAATCTGGTGAAATTGGGAAATAAGAAGGTGATAGGAGACAAATTACCTTGCGTATATACCCATCTTGAATTACAGAACTGCTTAGCTTCTTATACAGCTCATACAAGGATTCTATGTCATTTACTGAAACTGTCAAAAACAAAATCAAAATCTAGTTATGATTTACTGTTCAATAACGGGTTTCAAAATGAAGAAGAGTGATTGATTTGAAGGGAGGCAAAACAATTAGCATGTGCAAAATAAAACGGAACGTACAAGGTGTTTGAGAAGCAAGAAGACCAAAGTTCTCCAACACTAGTGATCTCCGAGCTCGAGCTTTCTTTGAGCTACTGGAACCCATTTGCCGTTGACCAGCTGATTACTGATCAATTCACATAAGTTTTTTGATGCCCTATTTCATTTGTTTTCTGCCGGTTCAAGTTCATTGACCTCAACCTAACAAATTTTGGATGTCACGTGCGATTGATAATTATTCTCTAAAATGTAGAGTAAATTTGGCTGAAAACTTAGAACATCTTTAGTCGACTAAATGTAGCCTTTCATACTCTCTCCTCTTTCTTGTGATTAAGAAAGATATAAAATCAATTTAGAGTAAAGTTAACTCTCAATCTTAGAAAATTCTTTTCCCACGTAAGATATGGAAGTGGCGACCAATCAACCGTGCAAATTCTCGTAACATATATACTTGTGTTGTGATGGACAGTTTGAGCTCAATCCGGTTCATGATTGGCCCAATTTAAGTTTTGGGAGCGGAATCTGTTACATCTATACTAAACCAATTTTTAGCAGTCTACACATTTTATGAAGGTAATGCACTAGATTAGTAAAAATTGTCTGTATATTA
Source organism: Euphorbia schlechtendalii (assembly GCA_949673415.1). Classification (NCBI taxonomy): domain Eukaryota; kingdom Viridiplantae; phylum Streptophyta; class Magnoliopsida; order Malpighiales; family Euphorbiaceae; genus Euphorbia; species Euphorbia schlechtendalii. The sequence continues at coordinate 11,561 of CATIWQ010042499.1, forward strand.
TTTTCATAATCTAAACAATTATTATATTTCAGATTCTCTCATTCTTACATAATTTACAATTATTTTACATGATTATTTAACATTCCAAAAGAAGTTATATTGCGTTATTTTACGAATAACTATAAACCTCCCAGCTTTCGATGGTGTACTAGTTGAACAACACTTAATTGGTAAGATGAATTAAGTTTTAGCACAAGTGTCTGATCGAAGGCTTAGTTGATTGAGATTGAGCCTCGGAAGAAAGAAATTGAGGCAGAAAGACAAACTTTCGTTCCTAAATTCTGAAGTAAAATACATAAAAACTATCAAGAACACAAAGGAGTAAAGGCATCAACGTGAGATTGACCCAAAAATACAAAGCAAAATTTGGATTAAGGTTGCAACTAAGGAAGCTGACAACAAAAGCATGCAACAAGAATGCCAAGCATAGCTCCAGCAACCACCTGTGACAGAGTATGGCCCAGAAGTTCCTTTAGCTTTCTTTGGCTGATTGGATGCCCCTGAAATAAGTCCTCCACTATCATATTCAGAACCTGTTTTATACCAACATCACCAAAAAGTTGACGTTTGATCCCATTTATAATATATCACACCAACTCTAAATGTCACCAGATCCATCATATTTTATATGATTTTCAAAAGAGAAAACTAAAGCAACCATTTCGAAATAACTACATTTTAATTTTCGACTTTAGAGAATCCAAATCTAATTAATCTATTCCCTGAGCACCCGTTCCAAGGTTCACTTGTTCAAGCAATAAATTTTATGGGCAGAAAATCAAGTTATGCATTAGGTACATAGTTGATCATGCAATTGAAGCAGTGTTTGTTTCAGTACTCTCAATGATTGATATTTTGTACACCTTAATCATGTACACAAAACGTTTACCGGTTCAGCTATTTCCTATAAGATTCACAAATGCTTTACCTACCCTGAATCAACTTAATGCCAAAATAGGCGGCCCCAACACCTAGTCACACACATATGCCACATGATTTAATTAAACTCCACCATACTTCTTTTCATGCACAATCAAAGCATTGAATATTTAGGCATTTATGGCAAACAAAAACACTAGTCTCATCCTAGGAGACTCTTGCGTTTGATGTTCCAGCACATACTAGAATTCTTGAAATGGAATCCAAAATCTAGTTTAGGCAATTGTAATTTGTAAGGCTATTCATTCCACCACTGTTTGATGAATTATAACAAATTCAACCACTTTCCGCTAAGTTATTTAGAATAATTAGTAGCTCCTAGCTAGGTAGCACTTATACATTATGACATTTTCAGGTTTTGTTTCCAATTTAGAAACCTTAATTCACCTTTGTTCTTCAGTTTACCGGTATCGATTTCCGCGCTGAGAAGGCTAACATCGATTCCGAGAATATCGGAGGCCTCCAACTACATTGTCATAAACACTGGGAAGCTATACTGAGCTAAGAATTTACCAAATGAACAATAACTTTAATTATCCGCAAAGAAACATAAATTTCAATTCAAAATCCCAGCAAAGATAAAATCTAATGGCACCATAGACAAACAAAAACTCTCCGGTGAACAATGATCAAAGCACAAAAAAAATACCTCAGCTTGCATCCCAGCATGGCGCCTAACACCAATGGCATCATACATAACAATAAGGCTGAATCCCAAACAAACTGGAAACAAAGAATCCGCCACGCCATGGCAAAGTGCTACAGATGTGGTTAAAGCTGTGCATAAAGCAGAGTGTGACGACGGCATCCCTCCCGATGCAAACATTAATCTCATATCCCATTTTCTCTCCACGAAGAAATTCAACACCACTTTCATCGATTGGGCCACGAACCACGCTACCATTCCCGATACAAATGTTGGATTGGCTGCCAATGTCGACACGAATGGACTGAATCGCACTTTCGCGTTTGTCGTTATGCTCAATAAAGCCACTCCTATCGATCCACTCTGCAAATATTGGCCGTCATAATCATTCATTGCCCTTTCCGACTCCTCCCGGTACGCTTGCAGCCGAGATACCCATTTTTTGGTCTGCGAATAAGCTGCGCGCTTAACGCGTTGCAAGATTGGGATAAGTCTCGATAGATGAGTTAAACAAAAAGCGCCATTTCTACGAGTCGGCGTTGAATCCAGTGGATTTGAAGGATTTGTACATGAGAAACAGATTGGAGATACGGTTTTAAATTTTAAGAATGAAAATTTTTTAGGGGAAGAATTAATTGAAGGAGAAAAGAGTAAAGTATGTTTGAAGGTTAAAGAATCCATGAGTAAGATTGAGCTGAGAATGCATTTCAGGGAAGAAGGCTACACAAAGAACCAGGGAAAAACTGGGAGCATATTAAACACTGAAGTGAACTACACTGTACAATACAATCGCAATCAACGATTGACTTATTGTTTACTGGTTAGCATAGCACTTGGGTTGGGGTTTTGAAGTTGAGATAGTTACCCTTGGTTTGTCGTATTATTACGAATATGCCATTATCTAGATTCTTCAGTATGTTTATGCCGCACGAATATACTTGAGGCGATTCTTATTATGCCTCACATTTTTTAGTAAATAATCAAATACGTTGTTACTTGAAAAATTATCTTTAGATTCTTATTCTTATGTTTTGTCATTGTCATGCTATGTGATATTCTTTTATCATGTATTATTTATTTTTCAATCAAAACCCTTGATATGGTAAGTATTTATAAGTTTGTTTATGTCAGTGTTACGAGGTTTGTGATAATAAAAATATTTTTTTGGTAATTAATAAGACATTTTATTAACTATCAATGTATGATTGCACGTGATAATCTAATAATAAAAAACATTTTTAGAGACATTTTAATCCTCGGCATTTTAAGATACGATATGTAAAACTGATTTTTGTTCATTAACATATATTATGTTAAGAAATTCAATACAAAAAATGATAATACAACATACAAAGAGGTTATAACATGACAAAGACAATACATAGTAGTATTGGCGTATTTGATCAAAACACATTTATAAATATTTACCTTTTTTTATAGAAACATCTAAGAACTTTGCAAAACAAAATAATTTCATTAGTATCAATTGCCTAATACTATTAGCATATTATTATTGTAGGACCTAATAGGGTGTAAAATAGATCAGAGGGGGGGTGAATGACTCTTTTTCGAGTTCACAGTTTATCTTCAGAAGGTTGCTTCTAAAGTATCTTCTGAGCAAGTATTCTTTACTCATAATCCCCTTTTTAAGCTTAAATGTTATTTGATACGGAATTAATATAACACAAAATAAAAGAGCAGAGTAAAGAAAGTGCAAACAAAGATTTTATCCTAGTTCGGCCTCTGCCTAATCCAGTCCTTGGAAACGTCCAAGATTTAATCCACTATGAACTCTTCTTCTGGTGAAGAGTAAACCTTTTACAATGCCTTGACTGAAGTACCCTTCAATAGCCTTTACTGAGCTATACCAATACAGAAGTTCCGTTCTTCTATATCTGAGGCTCTGAGCTTCGTCTCCTTCAAGTACCTTCCTTGTGAGAACTTAGCTTTTTCACACTAACTTACCATCAGCCTAGTGTGATGTACAACAGTTTATAGGAGAATGATTTATGTGAACTTCTGAACTTTGTTTCAGTTAGTTCAATTACAAACAGATGGGATTTAAATGTTTGCTATGAGAAAGTTGTAAGCAGATTGAAATTTTGTTTACTCTTAAGCACTTGTGTTAGGATTCGACAGCCTTCTCCAGTGGCGGAAACCATCCTTTTATAGAGGGAGAGAATGTTTCTGTTGATATTAGGACCGTTGCTGGAAATACTATCGTTGTCTCTCAATCTTGTTTCCGTTAACGATCCATTAGAGAGCTCGTCCAAATCTGATCCGCGCTGGTGTGTTAGGTTGATTTTGGGGGACCACTTTGTGCGGTAGTTGCAGGTGAGAATTGTAGAGAAGTTTTTGGTCCTGATTTTGTAACAACTTTTATCTTGTAGTATGCTTGGGGACAAGGTGCGCGGCGACATTAAATGCAAAGTCAGCTTTTTGACTTTTTTTTTGCGTCGAAAGACTAAGTTGACCTTTTGCAATCCTCAGAGGGGCTTTTTAACGATCTGAGTCTTGAGTGGTCTTCTGAGATATATAACAACTTCTGAGCATCTATAGTTCTTCTGACAAAACCTTGTGCTTCTGAGGCCACTTCCTTCTGAGCCTTGCTTCTGAACTCAGAACTTACAAAACTATATTATCTTCAGAATCCAACAATCTTCCTCATTTTGTTGGTTTTGAGTGAAGTAAAGTACAGGATACACCTACTCTCTCATAATCTTATGCATATGTTCTGATTAATGAATTACAACAAGTTAGTACAACGAAGAGTTGTACTTATGAACAAAAGTAAAAACTTTTTATTAATAGAGTTTGTTTACAAAGTTTTTA
>CATIWQ010042504.1:0-34819 GCA_949673415.1 Euphorbia schlechtendalii
CATAGTAACTTGCATAGTATTTGCACAGTAGCCGCACGGCTACCGGCATCAATTATTAACACTCCCCATTTGATGCGTAATTTTTTTTGCGAATGAGACACTGCCTCGTTAAAAACCTTACCAAGGAAAAACCCAGTGGGACAAAAACCTTAGTTAAGGGAAAAAGAGTACAGTGTTTACTCCCCCTATTCGCAAGTTGACTGAAGATCCTTAAGACGATGCATTCCAATGCTATAAACCAGTTTCTTGAAAGTTGAGGAAGGTAAAGACTTGGTAAATAAATCTGCTAAATTGTTGCAAGAGTGGATTTGTTGAATACCAATTTCACCATTCTTTTCAAGATCATGAGTGAAGAAAATTTTTGGTGAAATATGCTTTGTTCTGTCTCCTTTGATGTATCATTCCTTTAACTGGGCAATACAAGTAGCATTATCTTCATATATTGTTGTCGGATCTTCTTTAGTCTTTACTTTTCCACATGCTTCTCGAATATGCTTAATTAATGATCTCAGCCATACACATTCACGACTAGCTTCATGAATTGCTATTAATTCTACATGATTTGAGGAAGTAGCCGTAATTGTCTGCTTTGTAGATCGCCAAGATATAGCTATTCCTCCTGTGAGCGGGCAACACGGAGCGGTGGGCCGAGAGCGCGAGGAATGAAAGGCGCGGTCCACCGGGGCGTTTGAAAAAAAGAAGCACCGGGTCATGGGACCCGGGAAAAAGGTTAAAAGAGAAGGCGAAAAACATTTTAGATCGGTTCAAACCCGAATCCGCTGTTTCTTAGTGTGGAGTCGTCACCTAGATTAGCTCTTTCCAGGAATTAGAGTCCTGTGAGCTTAACGTCCGGGGGACGGCCCACCAAGACACAGAGATTCAGGTCCAGGATAAGTTGCTTATTTCTTATGTGGTCACATTATGTTACATCTACAGAAAACCATATTCTCTTAATTGTTCATATTCGCACTTAGGTTGTTTTTCGAGTTTACATGCATGATTCACGTATAGAAAAAGCAGTAAATCCATCCACAAAATAGTAAGTAAATGCAGAAAGTAGATGCGAAAAATAAAATTACAAGGCTTTCAAAAATCGGGGATGCAACCGCCCGCTATCCTATTAATTACATTTCCTCAAACATATGTGTAATATCCGAAGGAAAAATAAAAGTCTAAACATATGTCTAACCTGCATCCACAAAGATTAGCACATGGGATATCACATATGTTTGATTTGATTTTAGCGAGGCCCGTGTGGCCTAATTAAAACATCGAAGATCTTAAAGTTGTTAATTTAAAAAAAATAGTTCATTTTTATTTACACGTATGTTGGTCAATTTTATTAGTGAAAATGACCGCATGGCAAAAGGTGAGGTCTGTTATCCGGGAATATATTTTATTCCCTTCCTAGGGGTATTCTAATACAAAAATTAAAAAGAAATAAAAGAAGAAGGAGAAAATTACAACATTATTTACAATAATAAGGAATAAAAATAATTCTTAGGTCCACAAATAAAGATCAGAAAGAGATGAACAAAAGATGAGCATAAAATTTGCAGTTCTAGGAACTCAGAAGCTTACCCTTGCGGGTGAATCCACTTCGGCGTATCCGTTCGATCCTCGGGAGCGTTCCTCGTTCGTTTTGATTTAATTGTAGTTTAATTGGAAAATACGTGTTTATTTATCCAAAAAATAATCAGACTCGGGTTCTAAACTTATTTTAGACCCGAGAATATCTGAGGATATTTAAAGAAAAGCAGATGAAAAAAGATTTGAAAATAATTAAAATTTGGAGTCCAAACGTCTTTTGGATCCGAACATCTTTGAAGAAAATATTTATCCGAAAGATAATCAGACTCGGGTTCTAAATTTGTTTTAGACTCAAGAATATCTAAGGATTTTTGAGAAATGTAAGGAAGAAGAATGGTTTGAAAATAATCAAGATTTGTGATCCAAATGTGTTTTGGATCTAAATTATTCAAAAGAAATTAAAGAAAATATTTTTGGTGGTTTTCTCGTTGTCTTTTTATCTGAAAATCTAATTTTTTTATCTAAATTTTCGAGCCCTGATTATCGAAAAAGACCCGACTATTTATAGGAGAAATCTCGAAAATCCAAAAAAGGTAAGTTTTTCCGACGAGGGTCTCGCCGGAAAAAAGCTTGGCGAGGCTCCCTCGCCATGTTTGGCGAGGCCTCGCCAAACTTCTTGGCAAGGCCGCCTTGCCAAAGCCCATTTCTCGGCGTGGCTTGCCTCAGACCTAGGATTCAGTCTTCCTCGGATTTCTATTTCTTAAAATATTTTATTTTATGTATTTTCGTACTCTTTTTTTTAATTTTTTAATTAATTTTGGAATAAAAAGAATAAATTTTTTTTATTGAAGACGTCATTTTGATTTTAGAGACGAAGAGGATTCCCATTCAGATGCATCAGGATACTCGAAAATTATGTGATTTAAGGATAAAATCCCGAAAAGCCGTCATCATTGAACGCGCGAGTTGGTTCAAAATTCCATGCTCACACCTCCATATGTGAATAAGTAGCCTGTTTGAGATCAAGCTTTGTGTGGATCAGATAAATAACCGGCATTTGCATATCCGATTAATTCTGGCTTGGGTTCATATGAGTCAAATAAACCCAAATCAATAGTTCCACGAAGATAGCGCATTATACATTAAGACACCTATTACGCTAAGATATGGTACTTCAGGACCAAGAACTTCTTCATTATTTTCTCTAGGATGAAAAATATCTTTTTTCACATCAAGTGATCGTACAACCATTGGGTTGCTTAATGGATGTGCTTTGTCCATATTAAAACGTTTTAGGATCTTTTGTGTATAATTTGATTGATGCACCAAAAACACCTTTTCTAGGTGCTCAATTTGTAAACCAAGACACAATTTTGTCTTTCCCAGATCTTTCATCTCAAAGTCTTTCTTTAAAGCATCAACTGCTTTTGGAATCTCTTCTGGAGTTCCAATAATATTTAAGTCATCAACATATATTGAGATGATAATAAAATTGGATCCCGATCTTTTTATGAAAACATAAGGACAAATTGGATCATTTTTATAACCATCTTTCAATAAATATTCACTTAGTCGATTATACCACATGCGACCAGATTGTTTTAATTCATACAATGATCTTTGCAACTTAATTGAGTGAAGTTCTCGTTTGTCGCATTTTTCTGGCAATTTTAATTCTTTTAGGGATTTTCATATAAATATCATTATCAAGTGAACCATAAAGATAAGCTGTAACAACATCCATTAAGTGCATTTGTAAATTTTCTTGCACTGCCCAACCAATAAGATATCTAAACGTTATTACATCCACCACTGGAGAATATGTTTCTTCATAATCAATCCCAGGTCTTTGGGAAAAGTCTTGTGCAACCAATCTAGCTTTATATCTTACTATTTCATTTTTCTCATTTCTCTTTCTTACAAAAACCCATTTATAATCAACAGGTTTTACATCTTGTGGTGTTCGAACTACAGGTCCAAACACATTTCATTTTTCAAGAGAATTCAACTCTGCTTGAATTGCTTCTTTCCATTTTTGCAAATCACTGCTATTTTTACATTCTTGAATAGATTGTGGTTCATGATCCATATTCTCATTTTCAATATATGGTCTACAATCGTTTTATCTCTATTCCATCTTTTCTCATTATTAATATAATTTATTTGAATCTCTTCATTTTCAACAATCTCAGGTGTTTGTACTTTAGATGCTTGCACTTATTCCGGAAGTGTATCGACATTTATATCCTCAACAAGAGTATCTTCATTATCAATAAATCTCCTTTTTCTATGATTTTTATTCTTTGAACCAATAGGTCATCCACGCTTCAAGCGTGTCAGAGTATTATTAGCAGGTTATTCTTCAGGAACTTTAATACAAATTGGCGCATTTACTGTCGGTACATGCGATTTCGTTACTCGTTTAGGATTAGCAAGTGCATCGGGTAGCCGATTTGCTAATTTTTGAAGATGAATTATTCTTTAAACTTCAAGTTCGGAATCATTTGATCTAAGATCCATATGAGAAAGTGACGGAACATTCCATATTAATTTCTTTTCCAAAATTATATTTCTATTCTCTCCCCCTAATTTTGGGAAAGTGCTTTCAATAAAATGACAATACATAAATTCCTAATCTCCTTTGAGGATCCATTTTAGTCCTTTGTGGTGGAGCAATTGGTACATATACCGCACAACCAAAAACTCTACGATAGGAAATATCAGGTTCATGACCAAAAGTTAATTGTAACGGAGAATAATCATGGTAACTTACTGGTCTTAGTTTTATAAGATTTGCTGCATACAATATTGCATCACCCCATACTGTATTAGGGAGATTTGTTCGCATAATTAATGGCCGTGCAATTAATTGGAAACACTTAATAAATGATTCTGGTAGACCATTTTATGTATGAACATATGCTACAGGATGTTCAACTTTTATCCCAATTGACATACAATAATCATTGAATGTCTTAGATGTAAATTCTCCAGTATTATCAAGATGAATTGTCTTAATGAGATAATCAGGAAATTGTGCTTGTAATCTTATAATTTGAGCAAGTAATCTTGCAAAAGTCATATTTTTTTATGATAATAAACATACATCAGACCATCTTGTTGAAGCATCAATTAAAACCATAAAATATTGAAATTGTCCACATGGTGGTTGAATCGGTCCACATATATCACATTGTATGCGTTCTAAAAATATTGGCGATTAAGTTTCGACCTTAACTTTAGAAGGTTTTATTATTAATTTCCCTTGCGAACAAGCAGCACAGAAAAATTTATTATGTTGAATATATTTCTGGTTTTTCAACGGATGCCCATGTGCATTTTCAACAATTTTTCTCATCATTATCGAACCAGGATGACTTAGTTGTTCATGCCAAATTTTATATGTATCCGAATCTATAAACTTCTGGTTTATTGTCAAATTTACCTCAATCATATTAATTTACGTGTAGCACAGACCGGATGAAAGAGTATAAAATTTTTCAAGTATTAATTTCTTACTTGAAATAATTTTTGTAATATGAAGACATTCTTTGTTGTCTTCCTTCTCAGTTTCAAAATGATATCAATTTCTGCGAATATCTTTAAAACTTAATAAGTTTCGGTGAGAATTTGGGGAAAATAATGCATCATTTATAATAAGTTTTGTTCCCCTTTGTAACATAATAATAGCTCTTCCGGAGCCTTCAACCATTTTTGTTTCACCCAATATTGTGGTAACAATTGTTTCACCCATTTTTAGAGTGGAACAATATTTTGCCTCTTTAAGAATAGTTTGTGTAGTGTCACTATCCACAATACATAAGTTTACTTCATTTGCCTTGATGTTATATAATACTGGGAAAGAATTCATTTTCTTCATTAAAGAAATAAAGACAAGTTATTATTTATTCATAAAATAAAAATTATATTAAACACATTAATAAGCAATACATATTTCAAATGCATAAAGTAAATAAATTATTATTATTCATATTTTTCTTTTCCACTAGTGCTGGGTAACGGAAAATCTTCCAATTCAATATTTGTCATATTAATTGGGTCATTATTGTCTAGTATTAAATTAGTCTCTGGTTTAGCACTTTTCTTAAGATCAGCCTGGTATAAGGTCACTAAATGTTTAGCGGTTCTACAAGTTCGTGACCAATGACTAGTCATATTGCATTTATAGCATTTATTCTCATTATTTTGATTGTTCCACTTCTGGTGGCTATTATTATTTTTCCACTTATGGTGGAAATTATTATTATCATACCCTATACCACGACCACGACCACGGCCATGACCACGATCACGACCTCTACCTCAATCACGATCATTTCTACGACCGCGTCCATTATGATTGTCATTATTACTATGAACTATTGCATTTACTTCTGGCAATGGATCTGTTCCTGTGGGTCGTAGTTCATGGTTTTCAAATACCAATTGATTTCTTTGCTCAGCTAAAATGAGAGCAGCAATTAATTCACTGTATTTCTTATAGCCTTGTATTCTATATTGTTCCTGCAGGACAAAATTATTTGGATGGAAAGTGGAAAATGTCTTTTCCAGTAATTCATCGTCAAATTTTGGCTCTCCACATAATTTCAAAATTGAAGTAATTCTAAAAAGTTCAAAATTATATTCACTTATAGAATTTTTATCTTGTAATCGCAAGTTATTCCATTCATATCGAGCTCGTGGTCGAGATACTTTCTTTAAGTGATCATACCTGTCTTTCAGATGTTTTCACAGATCTGCAGGATCTTCAACAATCAGGTATTCTGCCTTAAGTCCTTCATCAAGGTGCCAGCGGAGAAGAACTAGGGCTAATGCTTTATGTTGTGCTGAGGCATTATAATTTTCAATGATACATCTATCAAGACCCAGTGATCTTAAATGTATTTTTGCATCGAGCATCCAAGTTAAGTAGTTTTTCCCGGATACATTAAGAGGAGCAAAATCAAGATTTTTCAAATGAGACATATTTGAAAATAAAATCACACCTTACTTTAGGAATATTTGGTTGGATTTTGATACAGCAAGGCCGTGCTGATAACGTGTTGGAAATAAAATTATAACTGTAAGAATATCATAGTTATAAGAAGAGAAGTATAGAGAGAATACGAAAGAGATTTTATTTCTTATCTCTGAGGTGTAATGAATAAGGAAAATTGAATCCAATTTATAGGAAAACTCAATGGTACAAACAGTAAATAATAAGAGGCATAAGGTCCCGCACATAGTGTTTCATAGTAACATGCATAGTGCTTGCATAGTAGTCGCATAGTAATTGGCGGCTACTAGCATCAATTATTAAGCATCAATTATTAACAATAACAACACTTATATACATAAAGGTGATGAAAATCGAATAAGAACGAATCAAATACAAATTTTATTTCGTATACTCAAGATCGAAGGATATGATAAATCTCTAAAGACTGACACACGGTACATCATAATTAAGTCGTTTTCTATTACTTCTTCAAGAATTCGGCAATGAAACGATGAGATCCGAATAAATAGGAGGGAGAATGATCAATTGGATAATATATAACTCTAAAAATTCAATATTCAGTAATGAATATACACGAAAGTGAATATATTTATACATGAAAAATTCTATTTGGTCCTTTATGGAGAAAATTAATTGCATATAAGTCCCTTAATCCTTTCTTATGCAATAAAAGCCCTTGAACTAATTCTATTCGGCATAAACACCTTTTTGGACCCGTGGCATAATTAGTTTGTCATTTGGTTTACCTGCTATACGTGTTACTCATTTGGTCCCTGTGCTATATAAATAGTTACATTTTTTTTAGATCTTTGTGCTACATCGTTATTACCCATTTGGTCCTTGTGGTATGCAATTATTTAATTTTAGTGGTAAAATCGTTTTTAAAAAAATATCATATGTTATGTATTATAAGGACAAAAAAGGTAAGAAATTGGATAGGACAAAGTACAAGTGGGTAACATGTATAGCAGAAGGACTAAATAGGCAAATTGATCATACCACGAGGCCTAAAAAAGGTGTTTATGCCAATTTTATTCCCCAATAACATCCAATTGCATATATTGTATCGGATCATTTAGCCCAATTCACCCGCTCATGAGCGGACCAGGTATATTCAACATTAAGGTAAATAAATATATATAAATTCTAATAATATCAAGAGTGTTGTAGCGTAGGTTCAACTAAAAAAACTCTACATTTTCTTACGGGGTTTTTATGAGGTACAAGAAAAAGCCAAAATAATTTTAGGTCATGTCATAGTGTAATTTTACAAATCTCACATTTTAAGTTTTGATTTTTCAAAAAACGTGAATTTAAGTTTTGATTTTTAAAAATATGTGAATATGAGAATAACCACCAATTTTGGGTATAATAGTTAATATACCAGGTATAATATATAATAACTATTATACCATGTATGACAACCATTATACCTAGTATAATGACTATCATAATACTCTAATGTGAAATCTGAAACTTGATCTTAATACTTTCTTTATCTCCGATTATTTTTATAATATTAGTTTGCCTTATACCTGGTATAATGACACGATTTGAAAAATGGATTCTGATGTGAAATATGAAACTTGATATTGATAACTTCTTTATATCAAATTGTTTGAATATTCTTTAATATTATTCGTTAAAATGACTGTTATACCAGGTATAGTTACCATTATACCTGGTATAATGACCATAAAATATTTAAATACGAAATCTAAAACTGGATCTTAATACTTTATTCATCTCCAATGATTTGAATATTCTTTGAATCGTTATAATGACTATTATACCAGGTATAATGATTATTATACTAAGTATAATACTCACCATATCATGTATATGACTTACTCTGCAACTGGAATTGAATTTGAAATCTAAAATGGACCTTAATATATTATTATCATATCTAATGATTTGAAAAATTTGTAATATCATATGTTCAAAATCTAAAAAACTTACAGATTTGTTAACAATCAAACCACAAAAACATCATATTTGAGAAACTTGAAATCATGAGTTTAAACTCCATAAAATGTACCAAAATAACAATATTCTCCATTGAAAAGTGAAAAAACCTCAGCAAACACAAAAACACTGAAAAAAGAGATCTAAGCACAACTGAAATTGCCAGAAAAGAGAAACAAGGTCTAAAACACAACGCAATCTGGAAAAAAGAATAAAAACAAAAAACAAACTCAGTCACGATCCAACATAGAAAACTAAATCGCAAATCCAAATCTGAAACTCAAATCATGATTCAAATAAAAAAACTCAATCACGATCCAAATCGGAAAACTCAAATCGCAATCCAAAATCCTGAATAAATAAGAAACAAGATGAAAAAAAAATCAGAAAATAAAAAATAAAATACTCATGCAATAAGAACAGACTCGATGAAATCAACATCTGATGAAAAATCACGATTGAAGTGATGAAACAGAATTAGATGAAAACGCCACAAATCGTGATTCGATAAAGATCGTGATTCGAAGAGAGAGAGAGAGAGCATGAAGAAGAAGAAGAAGAGAGACCGATGGATGCAGAGAACAAAAACGAAGAAGAAGCAGAGACAAGGAAGAAGAAGAAGAAGCACAGAGAAGAAGAAGAAAAAACATTGTTAATGAGGAATGTGAACAGTCGGTAAACGAAAAAATCAAAACTTAATAAATGAATAAAACAAAAATATTATTCCTTTATTGTAAAAGGAAAAATATTTTACCCAAATGTAGTATTCACTTCTATTTCCCTTTTCTTTACTGTGTCTATGTATATAGAGTGTTGTAGTGTGGGTTTAACTAAAAAAGGTCTACATTTTCTTACTGTGTCTATGTATATAGAGTGTTGTAGTGTACGTCGAAATAAAAGACATTTTATTTATTATATATATATATATATATATATATATATATATATATATATATATATATATATGTGTGTGTGTGTGTGTGTGTGTGTGTGTGTGTGTGTGTGTGTGTGTGTGTGTGTAATATTTTTGAATTTAGTCAATGTAAATAAATTAGATTATTAACTTTTTAATTTTAATTCATCCAGGAAACCTAATCTAATTAGACAATGCCGTCTCCATGGATGTTCAAGTCATATGAGAATTTATCTCTACAAAGTTATCCTAATGAAAGAAAGAGATGAAATTTAAGTTGAGTTAGTCTATTTGAAAACTATGTTCTGTTTGGAAACATTTTTTTGTACCAGTTCAATTGAATTGAAATTAATTTATATAGGACATTGGAAAAATGATTTGAAAGAAATTGAATTTCTAAATTTTTTTTCCAAACAGACCTTGTATAAATTTACTTCAAGATGAAATTTAAATAGAATTGCAGTAGGAGTAGTGTTTTAAAAGGCGCTAGGCGTTAGTTGGGCTGCTAGAACCTCTGTAGGTCTAGGCGGGGATTAATCAGGACCTAGACAGATTAGTATTTTAAAATATTTAATATTTATTAATGAATAAAAATAATAAATTTAAATAAAACATAGATTTTTATATAATAAAATTAAAAATTCATGTAGCAACACATTTGTAGGCTTTGGTGACACTTTTTAAAACTTTGGCGACACTTTTCTAGGCTTTGACAGTACTATCCTAGTCTTTGACGACACTTTTCTGAATTTTGACGACACTTTCCGTTTTGATCGCCCGATATTATATAAATCGGGATGGTGTTCCAAAAAGCCCCGCCTAGATGATCGCCTTTTAAAACAGAGGTAGGGAGTAGAGAATATATTTACTTTTAGCTTTAGGTCATAATTTTTGGTTTAGTTTTGTTTAGCTTTACTTAAATTTTGTTTACATGTTTCCATAATTATTATTTTAATTTACTATTGTTATCTTTGTTCATATTAATTTTGGCTCTGTTTGTTTGCAGGAAAATATTGTGCATGAAAATATTTTTCGGAATTTCCGGCGTTTGTTTGACAAGGAAAATAAGTTAAAGGAACATATTGTGCAAGTCAACATGAAAATGTAATGTAAAAATAGGAAAATGTTTTCCCATAAAAATGTTGGGAAAGCATTTTCCCTTACTTTTCCACTTCACATTTCTCCACTATTTGCTGGTTAATCAAGACAGTAATTGAACATACAAATGTTGCAAGACGGAATTTTAAAACTTAAAATTAAGCTAAGGATCTCTTAGGCATGCCATGATTGATATAATCTAAGTTAAAAGGTTTCATAGATGCTTATATGTTTATAAAACTTATAAAAAAACCTAGCATCTAAGTTTAGAACATTACCAATTGATGCGTACTTCTCTTTCTTTTGGATACGGCGTTCCCTTAGAGCAATTTAGCAGAACTTCATTAGCAGGAGCCTCCAAACTAGGATAGCCTCTACGATTGATTCACATGGATCTTCACCAACCAAAACCTCGTTGAGGTAAAACCCGTTAGTAGACAGCAGCTGCTAGACCGCTCGAAGACCAACCCGAAAATATAAACCGAGAAGGTTCACTTCAATTAAAAGAGCCTTCAAAAGAATTCTTTATTTGTTTGGAGAAACTCATGAAGGATTCAGAGAGAAAGGCTGAGCTGAAGTATTGAATAAAGAGGAACTCGAGACCTATATATAAGAAAAAGGGGGAGTGTTTGACTCCCCCTCAAACATAGTGGGATGGGAATATTCCCATCCCACTTAGCGGGTTAGCCGGTCAGGTCACTTGGACCCGCGGGCTAACCTGCGGATCCTCATCACAAGGCAAGACCTAGAGGGCTTACCTTGTGCCGCAAGCATGGACTTACCCCGCACACCGTGCAATGGGAAGTGCTTGCGGGCTTACCCCGCTCGCTAGCGATCCGCGAGCTTTTAGCTCACGGGGTAGCTGCGCAGGCCCTACTCCGAACATCTCGTGTTCGTTTGGGGCCCACTCGCAACGGAAAAAATTCCTTGCTCCGGTTCGTGCTATTTTTTCCTATTTTCTCTTTATTCCCTTTAATTATTAATTCGGTCCAACCAATTAATAATTCTTCTAACGAATTCGATAACCAGATATTCTTGGCATAGACCCAGTCTATAGGTTCTTTACTTAATTTGATAAAGACCCAAAGTGTGTGACCTCATAGGATCCAAAAGTATTGAGCCATTGGAGGTTAACCTAAACTTGGCTTCTCATCTGGGAACCTTTAGGCTCAGTGTTCCGGATCGATATGGAACCTGATAGCTTTAGATGATCAAATGGGCTTTCTAGCAAAGGAGTATGATCCCTGATACTTGGAATGTCACATGCTTGTGACTTGATCCGATTCTGCAGTAATAACCAATACAATACACTCATTCCATTAAGTTAAGTACCATCTAGTTTATCAAGCTCAGATTAAGTGTCAGCCCATGTAATAGCCGTAGCTATCCTGGAATTAGACTTTTTCATGAAGAACACAACTCGGCCATTATGTATCAAGATTGACTAGAAACTCGTTCTATCAATCTTATACTCTAATCAGAGGTTTATGAGCGTGTCACTTCAACAAGGGGTCCTAAGGTACATCTCCCACTATATCACTATGTCAAGAGCGATGGATTCCATCTTGACTACTCTGCTTACCAACATGTGATCATCATTATACCCGTAATCACCCATGTCATCCTGATCACCAGGGTATAAATAAGTATGACCCAAAGTTCCTAAACAAGGTAACCAATATCTCAGGTTTGAGGATACTTGTACCGCTACTGCAATAAGACATGACACTAACACATGGATATAGTTATTTCCAAGTGTCTATCTTATAGCAATCTCCAATGTATTACCCGAATACATTCATGTGTTAACTCAAGGTACCACTTTCAGCTCGTGAGATCGGCTGCTTAGATCTAATCCAAAGAGTAAGCCTACATGATCGCAAGGTTTTGACTCTAATGACTCTGAGGAGGTATATTCTAAAATGAAGCCAAAAACCTTGTTTCCCACTTTTCTACTGATAAGATAAAAGTTCAAAATATGAACAGGTGTTGTCAATACCACTTATCTAAATAGAAAAATGGTGACCACTGCAAGTATACAATTATGATGTAGTTTTAAAAGATATTGATCTTACAGGGAAGGACCAGCTCTAAAGATCAATAAGAGAAATAGAATAAAGAAAATAAAATAGATTTGATTTTAGATGGGAGGATTGGAATGATGGATGGATAGATAAACATATGAAAGATTAGAGAAGATAAAAGTATATAGATTTTCCCTATGAACAAGTATAGCAAAGAAAACATGCAAGATCATCAAAGATATTACGTTCACTGGATTAATTTAACAGGCTCAGTTCTAGACACTTAGATATTCAATTATTCACCATAGAGAAACACATGAAATGACTTTTTTAAATCTAGTGCAAATGAATTAAGATGATTATATAAACCTGGATAACAATATTACTATGCTTAGTACGGGTCGCTCTCACATAGCCACATTTAGCAAGTTACCATTCCAAAAATGTTGGCTCACTAAACAACATTATAATCACAGATCCAGTGATTATACACAATCTCGTTAACCCCGAAACTACTCGTAAAGTTAACTCAAAAGCATATAACTTGATTAATATAAAAGACTCAACACAAAATACACATTATGACACATAGACATATCATAAATTTTGAAACAGAAAGTATAAGTAGAAAGCAAAGCAGAGTTGTAAGGTATGCAAGTGAAAGCTAAAGTAGATCAAACCGTATCCACTCTTTAATGGGAGTCATCAATTCCTGCAATTCCTGCGTCTGCTTTGAATTCGGTCTCGGTCCGTACAGAACCTTCGCTAGGATGTTATTCTTTGTGAATATCGAATAAACGAATGTTGAAGAACGAAAACTTTTATTGATAAGTGATTTGCAATTACACTTATACAACAATCGCTTGAATATATAGAGAAATCTAGTGATTGAAATAAGGATTCGAATCACTTATACATTTTCTCGCTAACACTTATGAACATAGCGAAAACTAGATAATTTTTCTCTCTATCTACACACAACACCACTCAATATCATGCACTCAATACACAGTTGTCCACAAAATTGGTGAGTTTGGAGCCCTATTTATAGAGTTCGAAGGGTTGCTTCTATCCATACAAAGAGTTGTGTCCATTGGTAAAAGATTACATCACTTCATTGTGATTGGTTGAGAAGCTTTAATCTTATCCACGATGGATAGGAACCTTTTCATGATTGGTTGACTTCCAAAAGGTGTCTTTTCATTTGATAGTTGATGGCGGTTGATCATTCTTATTTGGCGGTTGGTAGTTAAGAAGATTTGACCAAAAAATCGTCCAAGTTGCGATCGCGATATACATGTCGCGACCTTGAATACTTGTTTGGCAATTTTCTATTTTGAAGAATACTAAGTCACGACCGCGAGTGGTTGTCACGATCACGAGTGGTTGTCACGACCGTGAAATATGTTTTTCTTCAGAATTCTCCTTGTAACTTTACGGATCTTTGACAGCTTCGATCCTAAGCCAAATCTTTAAGTTCCACGCATCTTTTCGCACATTTTTCACTCTTTTTACATAGAATTCCACTTTAGATCATTTTACTCACAAGATTTACCTAGTATCTGCATTTGCACAAAAAACAACTACATACCACGTGAAATCTTTTATATGAAGTGTAAAAATGACTTAAACTATAGTGTTTAGTGTATAAAATTAATATGATAATAAGTGTAATTATACACTTATCACTACACATGCTAAGTGTAATTATTCAGTATGTGCAGTTCTCACACCATATAGCTCCCACTATTTCCTCACACTTTTACGTTATGAAGTAGTCACTGACTTTGTATCATCAATGAGCATATGCATATTTAATAATATACATATATGATAACAGCGAGATACATAAAATAATTAAAAGCACTGATAAGCAACAAAGATGTTTTAATTAATAATAATAATAATAATAATAATAATAATAATCCGAAACCGTTTGTACATTATAGCTAATAGAAGTATATCACCCTAATTATCTCTAGGGCATAAATCATGTCTAACACTATTACCATTACAACTTCTTCCACCCAAACTAACATATCCACCACTTCCTCCACTCCGCTACCGTCATCATCACCACCACCATCTCCTCCACTCCGCCATCACCACCACCTACACCTAGACACCAACATCTACACATGAACACCACCACCACCACCTAAACCAACACATCCATCATTTCCTCCATTTCGTTACTACCACCATCACCACCATCACCATCTCCTCCACCCTGCTGTTGCCACCACCACATCTCCACCCCGCCACTACGTAAACCAACACATCCACCACTTCCTCTACACCGCCACCACCTCCAACCCATCGCCGCCACCACCACTTCCCTCTACCATAATTACCACCACTTCCTTCACCCCACCATTACCACTTCCTCCACCGTCACCACCACATTCACCTCCTTCATGTACATTTATTTTAATATTAAAATATAATTGATATCTAATATAATTTATTTTTTATATGATAACTATTTATATTTTGTATATTTTACAATATATATGCGTGTATATATTGTAAAATACACAACATATTAATAATTATTAGAAAATGTATATATAAGTTAATATATGATACTGTAGATTTAAATTTATGGTTGGAAAATATTTTTTAGAAATATAAACAAACATCAGTAAAAGTATTACAGTGATGTAGACAAACATGAGAAAATATTTTATTTTCCTGCACAATATTTTCCCTTTCACATTATTTTCCTGCAAACAAGCGGAGCCTTAGTATCAATTTTTAATTAGTTCACATCTTTTTTTTAGGTATTCTTCACCATGAGAACCTCAATATGTTTGTGACGCAACTAAGAGGCTCCTGTTTATAACAATAAAGGTGTGAGGACTAAGCCTGCTAAGTACAATAGTTCATAAAGACTTATATATTCAATTGATCTATGTGATTAAGAATTTTACATGAAGAGTATTGAATCATATTATATTCATGAAATTGTTTACCTAAAATTTTAAGATGAGTCTCTTTGTCATCCTTTGTTTAAACAAAGAAATCAAATTCGTTAACCATATTCAATAATTTGATACACATTCAATTCAATAAGTAATCTCATTACCCTCACTCCAATGGATATATTATCATTCCATTCCCTTTTCTTTCTCTGTCTGATGTTTTTATCTTAATAATATTATTAACTGTAAAAAATTGTTATTTTGATATATAAAATAATAATAATAACCTTATGTGATAATAATGATAATGATAATTAATGTAACAATAATTGATTACAATAATACTAAATAATCAATTAATAACAATAATATCGTTTATCATATTTGATTGATATTAATATATATTATAATAATTTAATTATAACATCATTGTATATATTAATAGTAAAACTAGTTACTCATTATAATAATAATATATTATTATACAAATAATAATAATAATAATAATAATAATAATAGTAATAATAATAATAATAATATCATATAAGCAATAATAATATTAATATAGTTTCAAAAATTAATTATAATATTATTATTGTTGTAAATATATGTTATGTAACATACATAATAAATTGTCTTGGTGTCCATAACTTCTATTTTTAAGCCATATAACTTATATCATTTCAAGTTCTTGGTTTATGCCTATAAATATAGGCTTGTTATCTATTTTACATAAAAAGAATAATGAAATTATATGTTACTTTCTCTCCATCCTTGTTATTATCTACTTCTCTATCTATTCATCTACTGTATATTCTTGTTGCTTCTTATTAATTACAACAATTATTTAATAATATTAATTATTATCAACTAATTTTTAATATTAATAGCTAAATTTAGTATAAATAACCATCCTAAGATTCATTTCATCATCCCAACATTTACCTTCCTCGTTTTATAACGTTTTTGTATTTCTTTTCTCATATTTGTAATATTTCTTCAAATTAAATATTAATTCGGTAGTAACGGAGGACGTAGGAATAATTGGCCGAACCTCGTTAAATTTTGGTGTTTCTCTATTTTTTGGTTTTTTACACCAATTTTATAATTTGCAAATCGCTTCCGCAAAATCATTTTATTTTTGAAATATGTAAACCAAACATATAAGAAAATGAAAATGAATCTCATTCCATATTTTTCCACTCCATTTATCAATTTTCTTTCACTTTCCTTATGTGAATCAATGGTGGCCTTACTTTTTAACTATTAATCAGCAAATAAAATTTCTTTTAGTAGAAAAATGTTTTGGAAAAATCTTCAATCAAAAAGTTAAGAAAATTTTAAGACTTTACAAAAATTTATAGTCATACGTTATCTTTGTACGAGAAGAGACTTCAACAACAAAAATGAAATTGTACCCGCAAATACTGTTGATTATTATATTATAAAAAAGAAATATAATAACACTTGCAAAACCAAATAAAAAGTAACGGGAAAAATGGCGAAATTATCCATGTGAATTGAATGGAAATTTGGTAAGAATAAGATATTAGTCATATTACACAGTATTCAATTTGAGCAAGAAGACTGTTGACCGTTTGATTATATTTTCTTTCTTTCTTTAATGATTTAAACTTTTTCATGTGTTTGCTTTCGCATTCACATAGCGGGGCTGCTTGACTCAGCCACTTTCCATCAATTTTATTGTTACCCTAACAACCAGGTTATTATCAACCTATCTATTGTTCAATTCGTTACTTCATGTTTATGAATTTGTATTGAAAGGTTTTTGATTTAGTTCAATTCGATTCGGTTAATAATATTTATTAATAAATCGAAAAGAACAGAAATATTATTATATTGATTATTATTCTTATTAAAATTAAAATTGATTTGTGGCCCAAACTCAGTGTATTTGTTCATTTGGACATTTAGTCTACGGTATGAGTAGATTTTTTTGTTTATTTCTCTTGTTTTTTTAGGTTTTTTTCTTTTATTCTATTCGATATCTCTCTTGCATAAATGAAAAGAAAGGACATGTCAATTTGTTAACAACTTATTTTAATCCTGAAATCCATTAATCATATGTCTATTTACACATCAAGGTCTTTATTCAACCCACATTTTATAACTTGCCTATAATTGAGCAAAAATACCTAGAAACCCAAAAAGTGGATATTGCATCTTGAAAATGCATATTGAGAAAATAAGGACTGCGAAGGCAAGGGTTGAACAACATTTACCCGAAAGGCACACGTATAATCAAGGGTAGAAACTCGATTGAATGTCATAACCGACATCAAGTTTTCAGTATTTTTAAAAAAAAATTAAATTTGTTAAAAAAATGAAGTGTCAATTTTCAGACATGCAGTGACTGAGGCAACATGGTTATCGCCTCAGCCACTGTAGTGATTAGAAATGAGCCTGTCATGCCCGTTTTTAGTCGAGGACTGTAGCCTTGACTGCAATAAGTGACACGACAATCTTCCTTGTTCTAAATTCCTATTTTGCTAACCCCCACCCACCCCATATGTAAACCTCACCCCTCATTTAAATTCCTACGCTCACCCTATAATATTTAAAAAATCCCTCGTTTAACTACATTCTCTACACCTTTTCACTCTCTTTGATTTCTTTTTATTCATTCTTTGTAGTGGGTCATTGCATGTCTAAAAACTGGATTGACATCCAATTTTCAGACAAGTTTATTTAAAAAAAATGAAAACTTGACTGCCAGTCAAGTTTTTAGTACAAAATGAAAACTAGACCGTCAATCTAAGTTTTCATCCTTGGTTAAATATGAACCTTCCGGGTATTATTGTTCAAACCATTACCTTTTTAATTTTTATTCTGTCACAATGAATATCTTTTGTGCTGTATCCATATATAAATAGATAAAATAATTAAATTAAAATACAAGTCTTTTATTTTTAAACTTTAATAATAGCTTGTTTGAAAGCAAGCCACCTATTTTCTTAATGCCTGTTCGATATTGAACGCGATTTTTGGGTATAGCAATGAAAAATAGTTTACAGATACGTAGTCCTAATTGTATTTTAAATGAAGAAGGTTAAAAATAAACTAGTGTGTGTATTGTTGTGTTGTATATGATTTGTGTTTTTATGTACACATACAACTACTATTGACCCCAACTATCCTCGCAGTAATACCTTCCCAACCACTAAACACTTTCATCTATTTGAGACATTTGGTTTTTTTGATTAACTTATAGTTATGGTAATTAAGGAATTGTTAAATGTGATAGTATATAAATGGCGCCTTATTACATTATTTATAGAGAACTTGTCCCGAAAAGTTTAATTATTCATTAAACTTTTAAAAGAGTCAGATACCCTTGAATTGTATAAACTTTGCCTCGTCCGTCTCACATATGTTAGTTTATGGTTGGCCCAACTTTTTAAATATGTTCTTTTCCTGATTTTTTCTCTACGAAACCAAAAGTTGACAAAATGGTAAAATTATTACTCCATCTAATTCCTAATATCAGTTATTTTAGACTATTAACTTCAGTTCCTTTTACTTGTCCTTTTAGAATATCAATGCTACCTTTAACAATTTTTCCCTAATTTACACTTACATTGATTAGGAAAGATGTTAAGTATAAATTAATTTATAATTGGTTTAGTAGAAAGAGAAATTTATAATAAAATATAATAATGTATTAAATATCTTATTGATTTTGATGAAAAAAATTTAAAATGGCTAGTATTAGAATCAGAGGAGTAATAAATTTAAGTTTTTCATTAGACATAATGAAAAACTTATTTATTTTACAGAATGAGATGGAATTTTTTTGGAATAAAATAGGTGATTGTTAAATTTAAATAATTATACATATTCTGTTTATATTCATCTGATTCAACGTAACTAACAACAATAAGTCAAACACTGTTTTTAAAATTTTAATGTATTGAAATTTCAGTGGTAACGTTTTCTCATATAGGATAAAATAATAATGCTAATAATAATAACTAAATTATCTAAATACAGAACTACAACAAAAGCTGTGATATTACATGCTATTAATTAATTACATTATTTTATTTCATTTACACATAACTCATAACTACTCTACACCGCGTATGAATTCAAAATTGACTTGAATTTTTAAGACTTATCAAATCAAATGAATTTGTATACCATATTTTGTTCAGTTATTTATTTCTATTTTCTAAGAAGAAATATTACTTTCAGTATTCAGGAAAATGGCGGATGTTACTTTCTTGATAATCTTTACTAGGAAATTCTTTTTTTAATATTTACCTACCATATAATTCCTTAGAGATAATAACACAATTTCATATCTTTTTCTATTAGCTTAATTTAAGTCGGTTGATAATACAGTACTTGAACAAAATTGTAGCGTTTATTTTATATGTTATTCTACGTCCAAAAATATTTATGTATAGGTATCACAAAAATAATGTGTATTGTTCCATGATATTTTTCTATCACTATAAGCCTTTGTACAAGTTATTGCCAAATGTGTAATGAAATTATAAAGATAGTGTCATTTATAAAAAAAAATTGTGATCTATAGAAAATATAGTGTGGCTCTACCGAAATATATTGTCTAGTAAATTACTTTCCTTATAAATATTAAACATTTACAAAAAAAAAAGCTATCAAGTTTCCAAGTAATTAGATTGGCAAATATTCAAAATATTAATGGTTGGGAGTTGTTTTAAAATATCCATTTATATTGATCAAATAATAAATCCAAATATAAAAAAATTATAAATGAATATAGTACGAAAAAAATAGAGTTGTTAAAACTAAATATTCATAATATGAGGTTTGAAAATTGAAGAAGAAATAACTTGGAAGTTGGAAATAACTCAATTTCTAGTGTATTGATGTGAAAGACAATTGTCTTTTCCCATTCAACCTCGTTTCTTGGTTATACTTGCTAAATTTTTTTGTCTCCCATCTCTAGTCAACTCTGCTCCACTAATCTATTATAGATATTTTTTATTCTAAAGTTTATTTTTAAGCAACGGATCTATTTCCGTGTGCAGTTTTTAAACTTATGATATACCCCATTCATTCTACTCTTGTTTTGTCATTATCGATAATAATTACAAGATTTAGGTTCTAATTTTGTATAACTTGATTTAATTGCTGTAACATTTGTAAAACAACAATTAGATAGTGGAAAAAAATTTACAATTTTGGTTAAACTACATTGATTTCGTATAATTAATATTTTTTTTAATTGTATTAAAAACAACTAACATGTAATGAATCCCTTAATTTTATGATCATGTTATGTCTAGCTTTGAATTTTCAATCATCAAGTTAGCATTAGCTAATGACCTAGAACGAAATATCTCGATAGACTCGATTCCAATCAGAATTTAAGAAATCCGTTTGTTACCATGTATCAATATAAATTCCATTAACGAATTTATAACTAAATGGCCGTATATTAATTAAGAAATGATCTTTTTTCACAAAATCATGAATTAGAAAAATATAATTTAAACAAATGATCACTAATGGTAAAAAAACTCAAACTAATTAGATTTAATTGTAATTTCATCCACTCTTATCAACAACAACATTCTCTCTCTTAATTTATTTGAATTTCTTAACTTACAACGATCATATCTATCAAACCTTTAATTTTTTTGAAACGATTATTTAGAATATTTTGTTCCTTTCATTTTTATCTTTAAAAAAGATCCAACTCGATATACTTTCAATAAAAAAAATTGATAACTAAAATTAATATAATTCATAATATACGAGATTGCATTTTGGTATAATGTTCATTATACCAAATTTCTTCATCTGTGATTTTTTCCAAGTAATATAATGCCTATTATATGAATTTACAATTTGGTATGATGCTCATTATACCAGATTTAAATAAACATTATACTACTAAAATGCAAACTCGTATAATATGAATTATACTAATTTTTGTCGAAAGTATATCGAGTTGGATCTTGTTTTAAAGATAAAAATAATAAAAATAAAATATTCTAAAAATCGTTTCGTAAAATGTAACGGTTTGATAGATTTAATCGTTTTAAATTATGAAATTCAAACTAATTAAGAGAAAAAAATTGTTGTTGATTAGGATGTTATTCATATATGAATTAGAATTGGAAAATGTAGTAAGATAAAATTACTGATAAATATTATTTTAAATAAAATTACAATTAAATCTAATTAAATTCTTATATTTCCCTTGAGAAGTAGACTTGCGGTATAGTTGTAACATTAAAATTGATTTTATAGGCATAAAGAATAATATTTTTCTCTGATTTTATCGGCACACTATGCTATCTCAGCTTGTGAGATAGCTTCTCTGTTTCGTTCTATCATTTCCACAAAATAACTATAAATTTCCAAGTAACAGTAATTAGATTGACATATATGCAGAAATTACGAATGGATGGAATTGCTTCCAAGCTATTTAATTACATTGGTATATTTAATAAATGCAAATATAAATTATTAATGAATAGAGTATGAAGAACACTAGAGTTGTTAAAAAAAACATAATATAAGGTTTGAAAAATGAAGAGAGAAGTAACTTGGAAGTTGGAAATTCAATTTTTAAGGTATTGATGCAAACGACAAATTTTTTTGATTTTAAAGGACAATTTTGAATACTTTAAGTCTTACTGATTTTCCTTGTACCCGTTTCTCTCATTAATTTGTTAAAATTTTTCTAGGAAATTTTTGTCAAACATGTACATTTTGATTTTTTTTATCAGATTTTACA
The DNA here is from genome assembly GCA_949673415.1 of Euphorbia schlechtendalii. Taxonomy (NCBI): domain Eukaryota; kingdom Viridiplantae; phylum Streptophyta; class Magnoliopsida; order Malpighiales; family Euphorbiaceae; genus Euphorbia; species Euphorbia schlechtendalii. Next base: position 22,235 of record CATIWQ010042504.1, read on the forward strand.
TGTATCATTTCAAGGGGAAACATATAGGGAAGTTGTCCCTTTAAGTCTGAATTTGAAACTATACACAATCTTCTGCCAAGCGAAGAATTCTTGCATTTTTAATTTATTTGAAGTTTGATTTTAGTTTGTACGTTCTCCATAATTAGATATTTGTATATCTACCGGGTTCGAGAATTCTGAATTATACTTCGAGCTGATCTGAAACTAGTTTAGTTTGTTAGAAAAAAACGTTCTTCATAATTATTTCTTCCTCCTCTGTATCTTAATTAATTAGAAGCATCACGGATACCTTGAACTGAACTTGGAGTTGATACGATTTCTTCTTCCTTTCTAACCTAAATCCAATTCGTATTAATTTTCTTATTTGTTTGTAGCATCCTTTTATTTCATTTTTCACGAACTTGATAGTACTTTTGAAGATCTCAGGTTCAAGTCACATTCGATTGAAGATTTTCCTTTTCATTCTTTTCATTTAATGTAACGGTTAAAATATTTCTTTTTAAAAAATATTATGAGAGGTTTAGTTGGTAGATCATTGATCAATAATGTCCTAACAAATAATTTTATCCTAATTAAAGTGGAGCCCGAAAAATGGGACTCGAATATTATAAAAATAATAAAGTAAAAAAAATAAAATAAAATAAAAGCTTTTTTTCCAGCCTTAACATACAATCAAAGAAATATATTTTTCTTCAGGTGTTTCTTTTAGTATGTCCTTAATACTCCAAATGAAGCCTTAATTTTAAATGAACTTGTATAACAACTCTTTGATGTTAAATCTTTCATTGCTAAGAATCATGACCCTAAGTTGGCTCTAATCTATACTAATTGAGACCAATTAAATCATTTGACCAAATGTGTTGGTGACCTCATCATAAACAAACAATTCACTTATTTCAATTATGAAAATCAATCCTATCCATAAACAATTCAATTTTATCAAGTCTCATGCGTTTCATACCTTGTTTAAACTTTAATTTTATTTTCATAAAATAATTGAATCTTTTATTTGCTGTATTCTCCAAATAAGGAATTCGACCAAAAGTAATTCGATTTAATTAGTTCAATAAACGTAAAAGCTCTATAAAAAGAAGAAAACGACACTCTTTTCTTTATATAAATACTAATTATGATGCACAGCATACCTTTATTGACAGTTCTAAAAAGTTGTTTAATTTATATTTAGCTCATATATATTGGGAAGTATTCTTTATAAAATAAATATGCCTTGTTTCTAACGAGATGTATATTATATATCTTATAAAAACGTCTAATTAATTATGTGTTCTTTTTTATATAATAGCCATTATTTATTCGTTTCGGTAAAAGAATTCTAAATCATATGTCATATATTTTAATATGTATTGTGTCTAGTATTACGCGTAAACATTCTTTGTTTATCATTTTAATACAGCTATAAATAAACTTTACAATTCTAATTATTAGTTTGACCCATTCTAATACAACAACATATAACCAATTTTAAAGTATCAACACATTGATAAAAATTTGGATATCACATTTCTCATCACTAACATATGTTGGTCCAAAATCTTTTCAAACTTAAAATTTATCAAAACATTAATAATATTTATTCTGGGAAGATATTAATCTCACAACTTCAAAATATTATTTGATTACATGCTCATGTCAGTGTGAAAATTTTTATTCGACCTATATATATATACATATACATACATAAGAATTCGTATTAGAGACTGGAATCCTTTGATCAACAAAATAGAATCAAAACACACTCTTTTGAAAGGATTTTGCCTATCTTTTGCAGGAAGGTTAGTATTGATAAAGTTAGTCATTAACAGCATGCCTGTTTACCTAATTTCCCTCTTCGATATCTCAATTGCAGTCTCTTATAAAATTGGGAAGATATTAATCTCACAACTTCAAAATATTATTTGATTACATGCTCATATCAGTGTGAAAATTTTTATTCGACCTATATATATACATATACATACACACACATGTGCATATACATGTATATGTACACACATATGTACACATGTACATGTGTGTGTATATATATGTATATTATTTTGTAACACATACATAGTAGAATTGCATTATTCTTTGTCCTTTAAATTATGGTTGCAAATTCAAGTTCTTTATAAGTAACAAATTCAAGGAAGTGTTCGGATTGATGTCTCATGATAGAGAAAGAAAATCAAAATGATGCATTCCTTTTGTTCCTTTAGTTCCAGTTTGTTTGGAAAAAAAAGAATCAATCTCATTACCAATCTTAAGTGTTCAACCCAGCTTAAAGATTTACAATCTTGAGTTGAGGTTTTTGAAAATGTTAAACATCAGGATAACAAATGTTAAGTACTGTAGTTAGTTATTTGTCTTAAGTGATTATAACTTAGTGATGTTCGGCTGATCTAAAATACTTAGGCAAATAATCAACACAAGTTGTTTAGTGGTTTACTTAGTGATAAGTTTATAATTACACTTATTATTATAATAATTTTACACATTAAACATTATAGTTTAAGTCATTTTTATACTTCATATAAAAGATTTCACGTGGTATGTAGTTGTTTTTTATGCAAATGCAGATACTAGGTAAATCTTGGGTGTAAAATGATCAAAAGTAGAATTCTATGAAAAAGAGTGAAAAAGGTGCAAAAAGATGCGTGGAACTAAAGGATTTGGCAAAGGATCGAAGATGTCAAAGATCGGTAGAAATCGCGAAGAGGAATCATGTGAAAAAGGCATGTCATAATTGTGACACTCACGGTCGCGACTTGTTAACTTTCACAACAGAAAGATGCCAATCAAGTGTTCAAGATCGTGACAAATATTCATGGTCTTGACCTTGATGATTATTTGTCAACTCTTATCTTCTTTCAACCACTGGATAAAATTGATCAACCGCCATCAACCGCCAAACGAATAGAAACTTATTGGAAGTCAACCAATCATGAATAGGTGCCTATCCATTATGGATAGGGTCAAAGCATTTCATCCAATCACAAAGAAGTGATGCAACTTTAGCCAATGGATACGACTCTTCGTCTAGATGGATGCAATCCTTCGTACTCTATAAATAGGGCTCCAAACTTCACCATTTTCATAACAATTGGTGTGTGTGAGGAAAGTGTAGAATTATATGGTGTGAATATAGTTCTAGAGAGAAAATCGTATAGTTTTCGCTTTGTTCTAAGTTAGGGAGAAAATGTATAAGTGATTCGAACGTTATTTCGATCACTAGATTTCTCTACATATTCGAGCGATTATTGTATAAGTGTAATTACAAATCACTTATCAATAAAAGTTTTCGTTCTTCAATATTCATTTTTTCGATATTCACAAAGAATAGCATCATAGTGAAGGTTTTGTACGAGTCGAGATCGAATTCAAAGTAGACGTAGGAATTGTGGGAATTGACGACTCCCATAAAGAGTGGATACGGTTTGATCAACTTTAGCTTTCACGTGCATACCTTACAACTTTGCTTTTCTTTCTACTTATGCTTTATAATTCAAAGTTTATGATATGTCTATGTGTTATAATGTGTATTTCGTGTTGAGTCTTTTATATTAATCAAGTTATATGCTTTTGAGTTAACTTTAAGAGTAGTTTTGGGGTTAACGAGATTGGGTATAGTCACTGGATCTATGATTGTAACGCTGTTTAGTGAGCCAACATTTTTGAAATGGTAACTTGCTAGAGCAACCCATACTAAGCATAGTAATACTGTTATCCAGGTTTATATAATTGTCTTAACTCGTTTGCACTAGATTTAGCAAAGTCATTTCATGTGTTGATCTATGGTGAATAATTGAATATCCGAGTGTCTAGAATAGAATTTGTGAAAGTAGTCTAGTATACGTAATATCTTTGATAATTTTGCATGTTTTCTTTGCTATACTTGTTCATTGTGTTAATCTGTACTGATTCCTTCTACTCTAATCTATCTATTCAATTATGCATTTAACTACCAATCCAACCCACCAAAATAAAATCAAACTATTTTCCTTGTTTCGTTCCTCTTGTTGATCTTTAGAGCTGGTTCCTTCCCTGTGGGATCGATATCTTTTAAAACTACATTGCAACTGTATACTTGCAGTTATCATCATTTTTCTATTTGATTAGTGGTATTGACAAAACTTATACTTTAAAGCCAAAATCTTACGAATAAGTTATTAAACTTATCAGTAGAAAAGTGGCGAACAAGTTTTTGGCGCCGTTACCAGGGAAGGCAAGTGTGTTTTAAAGATTTGAAGAGTATGGAACATTTTCTAATTATATCTATTTATTCCTTTCCTATACTATACAATTTTTTAAACTTATCTTAGATGTGAAAAGTTTATGAAATAATCATCTTAGAGGTGATACGTCATAATATTTCATCTTAATTCTTGAAAATAGAAGATTTTCTTCTATTTTTCCTATTCACGTTCATGACTTCCATTCTCTCTCATGAATTTCCTTGTTAAAACATTCTATTTCTTGTTTTTCTTAGTCACTATCGCGACTTGTGATCATGATCGCTACTTGTGCGAAAACTGTAGTAGTTTGGCAGTTTTCAGACGATTTTTCTCAAACTCTATATATGTGAGTGCGAATTCTCATAGTCCTTTACTTCAGAAATCCAAAAATCCTTTTCCTTCAGACAAAATATTCGTTCCAAACCTTGAAAATCTTTCAATCCTTTTCCTTTTTAAAATGATGCCCCCTAACAAATCTAATCTCATTCCTCCTTCAAATCTGCAAGAGTGGTATGAACCGCCATTTCCAATTTACTCTCTAGAGGAAGGTGATCATTTAGAAACTATTAGAGATGGAGAATTCACGAGTTCCTATGTTATCCATAGGAATAGTTTCATTCATTTGGGAATTTATGATACGGTAATGTATTACCTTAGAATTCTAAATTTGATTATCTATTCTAACATGGTTATTGGAAACAATAAGGATAATTGTAAGGAGATGCTGATATCATTAGTGTGGATGAATTATAAGATGGATTGTTTAGAATATTATCACCAAGGGAAGAAGCATAAGTTGTCGAGGAAAGCACTGGAGAAGAAATTGGGATTCCCTAAAGATTGTTACTACACCTTACTGGCCAAGCCGAATGCAGATAGGAATCTGCCTATAGCCGGTGGATCTGGGATCCCTGTTTGCTCGCTTTATACTTCTATCTAAGTAGAGCATTGTTTGGCAGGAATAATTCCAACACAGTAATTCCTGAATAATTATTTATCTTGGAAGCAGTTTGGAATGGCATACCTGTAGACATATCGGGAATTATGATGGAGACTCTTATGTCTACCGTAATTGATCCTGGTAGGATAGCGTACTGGTGTCGAACTATGACAAATTTGCTAGGACAAGTTGGGAAAAGTCCCTGTGTTGCAGAAGTCTTAACTGGCGAAGATGAAATTCTAGAATTAACTACGAAAGTTTTCTTCGAGTATGGATTTATAACTAAGTGCATTGGAGAAAATGGGATAACCTATGATTGGAGATCATGGGATGAGCGAGTAGAAGCCGATAAAAAGCGAGAAAGAGAAATCGCTAGGGAAAAAGGGAATAGTTCAACCAATCTTAGGAGGATGTTGAATGATTTAATGGAAGAACAAGTCTTTATTCATCGCAAGATTAATGACATCCACAATCTGATGTCTGATGTTGAAAGAGATCTGCGGGAGTCACGTTATAAGATTGATAAAATGATTGAATCGCTAACTCCTGAATAGATCATTTTCTTTTCAGTTAGGTTTAGAACCTTGTATAGTCTTTTCTTTTCGTATGTATGTTTGGTGTTTGTTTGATTTCATGTTTCATTATTTGTTTGTAATGTTTGTTAAATATGAAATGAAAATTTGAACAACAAGACATTGATGTTCAATTGCTATATTCACCATGATTATTCAAGTTATAATAGTAAATATTTATCTTTTGTATTTAACAATGTTTGTTTGTGTTTGTGTTTCTAAGTTTTCATAGGTACAAGTCTAAAATTTGAAGAAATTTGAAGAAATAAAGAAGATCACGACCGCGACACATTTCGCGCTTGTAATTATTGGATATCAAAACTTTCTGTTTCTATCATGAGGAAAAACACGATTCTAGCCTTCGTGATCATGACATGGGAAAATTATAATCATTACAGATCACGATCTAACACGTGACAGATGGTTAAAACTGCTATTAACGGCTAGTTTTTAGCTTAAACGGCTATATTGTTAATTATGACCAATTAAAGACCCCTTAAACCTCTATAAATAGGTCTTAAGTTGAACCCTAGCCACCACAACCTTCAAAAAGCTTACAAATCTTTGAAATTTCTTCATCTTCAATCTTCAACATTCAACCTTTTCTTCTTAACCTTTATACTTCAAAACAATCAAGAAGAAATCTGCAAATAGAAGAGAAAGACAAACATACCAAGAGGAGTATGATAGTCCTTTCCCTTTAAGGATAAGAGAAGAAGGAAAACACTTTCAAATGCTTAACAAATTGGATATCACCGGGATGATATTCCTAGATTTGATCTTCTTGGAAACACTGAATCTTCGTAGAGAGATGGAGGTTTATCTTTCGACTCTTGGACTCATAAAGTTTATGGATTTGCATTTTCCACAAAATCGAAATTGGATTCTCGAATGTCTAGTAACATTCGATTATGAACATGCAAGGAAAAGGGTGATTCGATTTCTTAATCAAGGATGACATTACACCGTGACAAGAGAGATGATGGGTGAATGGTTCAGATTCGAGATAATTAATTCATCGAGCATGATAGATAATTTTCAACCAAATCGAGTTTGGGCTGAATTATCGGGTAAGAGAGTCTTCGATCCCAAAAATTCTCATAATAAACTTATTAAGGATGAGTGCATTCTTCTTCTCCAAAAATACCTTTCCACTTCGGTATTTTGTCGAGTAGAGAATACCAAAGTCCAAAAGAAAGATTTGTTTATTCTTTCTTACTCTTTGATGAAAAAAAAAGCGGAATTTTTGAATATCATATGGGATATGATGAAGAAGAATTCTACAAGCATGAGGAACAAGATTGGAGCGGCCGAAATTATCACCGCAATTATCTTGGGTGCAAGAGGTGAACTCCCCTATGTATAACAACCGGGTGAGTATTTTCGCTATATGGATGGGACTTATTTAAACAATGCCGGACTTCTTCAAGAGAACGATGGTGTATATTCTTTCTACTCCTACTCCAATAGCACAAAGAAGCTAAACTTGGCTCATGAAGATTCTTTCATTGGACCATCTAATCCAACCGTTAGCCATCGATATGGAAAAGATCCAATGCATGAAGTAGAAGAAGATGAAGAAGAAGAAAACGAAGCTCTAGAAGATTGGAAGGTGAGCATGCAACAAAAATTAGACAGTTGTCAAGCGGCACTTGGAGTAATGAAAAGATACATGAAGATTCTTAAGAAGAATAATAAATCGATGCTTTGAAAATTATTATCCTTCTTTCGAAAACAAAATTGTCAATTTACTCCTAGTCCCCCGGATTCTCCTTTTCAAGAGAATGGGTTTTCTCTTTTCTTTACTTTTATTTTTCATATTTTTAGACTAGTTGTTTGTTTTTAGAATTGATTTTCAATTGAATAAGGACATTGTGTTCTTCGGTGTGGGGGGGCAATTGTAAATCCCAAAAATCCAAAAAATTGAATAAAATTAAAAAAATTGAAGAACTTAAATTTTTTGTTATTTATACATTATCCATTCTTGTACTTTACTAACATTTGTCCAAGGTTATTATGAGTGTAAGGTATTACAAGTTTGATGTTAGTGCAAAATTTGAGCGCATGTTGAAATTGAGAGTTATTAGCACAACAATTATCAATTTGGCAAGGATGAGGGGTGAGTAACATTCGAAAGCAACATTCAAAGTAAGTTTCGATATATATTTCAATCTAACATGAATTAGTATAAGTTATATAGTTTTAGTTTAATGCTTCCGATAAGTTTAAGTGGAGTAATATCTAGTAGTATTCTTACTATGAGTTTTATATGCAAATCTCGAATAAGTCCTATAAGTATTGAGTGTGTTTAAAGTGTAGGGGCACTATAGACATTATACTTTGAAATTGATCAATAAAGTATCAGAGTATTAAGAACGAAAAATCCAAAGAAAGAGAGGATAACCAATGAGTTATGCAAAAGGTGAGGAATGGTACAGAGTAGAAACTGCAACCATTCAATGAGTGAAAAAAGAAAAAATAGCATATCATGAAAAATGGGTGCAAAGTACAAAGTACTTCAAAAACATATGCTTAAAAGAAAAAAAGGGAGAGTGGTATGGAGCATAAAATGCAACCACTAAGAATGTTTTAGCATCCTAGGTTACCTAAAAATGCCTTGAGATAAAATTATTCAAAGTGTGCTTTTTATGTCCTTTATACTTTATACTATGCTTAAGAGAAGGAAATATTCGAGTATGCATATAATGCTTATATGAAGATGCGATTCGGTTGAACCTCCTTTAAGAGTAAAGGTATGGAACTAGACTATATAAATTGCACATTACTAATTTATGGTAAATTTTAGACTTATACTTAATCTTATGCAATGTGGGAATGTGGTACTCACTGCAATAGTCTTTCGCCAAATAAGGTACGAACTTGAATAGCTAATTTATACACTTATGTTGAATTTACCTTGAGGACCTGGCAAAAGTTAAGTGTGGGGGTGTGATAAGTGTATAATTACACTTATTATCATAATAATTTTACACATTAAACACTATAGTTTAAGTCATTTTTATACTTCATATAAAAGATTTCACTTGGTATGTAGTTGTTTTTTATGTAAATGCAAGTACTACGTAAATCTTGGAAGTAAAATGATTAAAGTTGGAAATCTATGAAAAAAGAGTGAAAGAGGTGTAAAAAGATGCGTGGAACTTAAGGATTTGGATTAGGATCGAAGCTTTCGAAGATCAGTAAAGTTACAAGAAGGATTCTAAAGAAAAATAAAATTCACGGTCGCGACTTAGTATTCTTCAGAATAGAAAGTTTCCAACAAAGTATTCACGGTGGCGACATGTACTTTGCAGTCGTGACGTTGACTATTTTTTTGTCAACTCTTCTCAACTATCAACCGCCAGATAAGAATGATCAACAGCCATCAACTACCAAACAAAAAGACACCTTTTGGAAGTTAACCAATCATGAAAAGGTGCCTTTCCATTGTGGATAAGGATAAAGCTTCTCATCCAATCATAATGAAGTGATGCAATCTTTCACCAATGGACACGACTCTTCGTTTGGGTAGACGCAACCCTTCATACTCTATAAATAAGGCTCCAAACTCACCAATTTCGTGAAAAACAAGTGATGGATAAAGTGGTGCATGGCATGGTAGACGTGTGTGCATAGATAGAGAATAAAAATATCTAGATTTCGCTACATTCGTAAGTGTTAGCGAGAAAATGTATAAGTGATTCGAACCCTATTTCGATCTCTAGATTTCTCTGCATATTCTTGCGATTGTTGTATAAGTGTAATTGCAAATCACTTATCAATAAAAGTTTTTGTTCTTCAATATTCATATGTTCGATATTCACAAAGAATAGCATCCTAGCAGAGGTTTTGTATGAGTCGAGACCGAATTCAAAGCAGATGCAGGAATTGCGGGAATTGATGACTCCTATCAAAGAGTGGATACGGTTTGATCAACTTTAGCTTTCACTTGCATAACTTACAACTTTGCTTTGCTTTCTACTTATACTTTCTATTTCAAAGTTTATGATATGTCTATGTGTCATAATGTATATTTCGTGTTGAGTCTTTTATATAAATCAAGTTATATGATTTTGAGTTAACTTTAAGAGTAGTTTCGGGGTTAACGAGATTGTGTATAATCACTGGATTTGTGATTATAACGCTATTTAGTGAGCTAACATTTTTGGAATGGTAACTTGCTAAATATGGCTATGTGAGAGCGACCCGTACTAAGCATAGTAATATTGTCATCCAGGTTTATATAATCGTCTTAATTCGTTTGCACTAGATTTAGAAAATTTATTTCATGTGTTGCTCTGCTGTGTATAATTGAATATCTAAGTGTTTAGAACCGAATCTGTTAAATTAATCTAGTGTAAGTAATATCATTGATGATTTTGCATGTTTTCTTTGCTATACTTGTTCGTAGGGAATATCTATATACTTTTTATCTTTTCTAATCTTTCATACATTTGTCTATCCATCCACCATTCCAATCCTCCAAACTAAATTATATTATTTTCTTTTGTTCCATTCCTCTTGTTGATCTTTAGAGCTGGTTCCTTCCCTGTAGGATCAATATCTTTTAAGACTACATCGCAATTCTATACTTGCAGTTATCATCATTTTTCTATTTGATATGTGGTATTGACAACACCTATACTTTAAAGTCAAAATCTTGTGAACAAGTTATTAAACTTATCAATAGAAAAGTAGCGAACAATTTTGTGCTTCTCTCTCAGTCCGTTTTGCTTAAAGACAAATGAGAATTCATCAACAGAATTTTATCATGCCCCAACATTCAAATTTCTATCTCTAGATATCGTGGAATATATTTCCAATGAGAAGATTCGAAAGATATGAAGAGAAGAGAAATTGAAGATTTGCAAGGATGAAAAGTTTGCAACGACTACTTTACAAAGCTTCAAGTATAAATAGAAGACTGAAGTAGATGTTCAAAGGTGGTGAATCACCTTGAATTTCTTTAAGAGCTAAAACTCTGCGCAAATACTTCCAGCTTCAAGAAATTTAAAATTCAAGCAATCTAGCAAATAACCATTTCAAATATTTTTGTAATAGAGACAATCAATACTTAGATTTAACACTGTAAGGATTTAACATTTTATAAGTTAAATTCAGTTTGCACTTTCATTTCGAATTTGAGTGTCAGTTTGGGAAGGGTACCTAAACTAAGTTGAGTGGTAGTTAGAAAGAAAGGTATTTTTTTGTAAAATCGTGTCTACCCACTGTAAAGGTTGGTCCGCCTAAGTAAGGAATGAACACTAGTGGATTTAAGCTTGAAGAAGGAATCCGGTGATTGGAGGTAAGCTCGGGGTCAAACCAGGATAAAATCAGGTGTTGAAGTTCTAAACTTTCACTTTAGCTTTTATCGCACCCAGCTCATTCATCATTTTTTCTATCGTTAAGTGTTTTGCTTGAAAAACCGATCTGAGCTAAGTAGAGTACTCAGCGAGGGATTGAAGATAAACTGTGTTAACGAAGCTGAGCAGATTATAAGTTTTTAGACCAACTAAGCACACATAACTTAGCACATCTAAAAACTTAACTTGTTAAATATTTTTTTATAAATCCAAAAAGTAACCAAGATCGCATTCACCCCCCTCTGCGGTTGTTTACAAGATGTCTAAGGACCAACAAGAAAGCATCGATTATGATGAGACTTATTCTCCTATAGCCTGACTTGAAGCAATTCAAATCCTGTGTGCTTTTGCATCTCATATAAACTTCAAATTATTTCAAATGGATGTCAAGAGCGCAATCCTGAATGGATTCATTCAAGAAGAAGTGTATGTTTACCAGCTTCCTAGCTTTTAAGATCTGAAGAATCATGGGCATGTCCTCAAATTGAAGAAAGCTCTCTAAAAGCAGGCTCCAAGAGCTTGGTATGAGAGGCTGACCAATTTCTTGATCAGTAAAGGCTATGAAAGAGGAAAGGCAGATAAAACTCTGTTTATCAGGCGAAGAAAAGAAGATGTGTTGCTCGTCCAAATTTATGTGGATGATATTATCTTTGGAGCAATTGATGAGAAGTTGTGCAAGAAATTCAGCAAGTAGATGAAAAGCGAGTTTGAAATGTCTATGATGGGAGAGCTCAACTTTTTCCTTGGTCTTCAAATCAAGCAGACTGAAGATGGAATCTTTATCAGTCAAGCAAAGTATGCCATAGAAGTCTTGAAGAAGTTTGACATGGAGCATTTGAAGCTAATGTCCACTCCCATGGCAACTAATACTATCTTGAGTAAAGATGAAGCTAACCTGTAGACAGCAAGTTCTAAATAGAAATCATTGGTTCTCTTCTTTATCTTACAGCTTGTAGGCTAGACATACAATATGATGTGTGTTACTATTCTCGTTATCAAGCTGATCCTAGAGAATCTCATTTATAAACTGTTAAGAGAATTCTTAGGTACTTGCAATGTTCTATTGAAGCAGGTGTGAGCGGGCGACACGGAGCGGTGGGCCGAGAGCGCGCGGGATTCATAAGCGCAGTCCACCGGGGTGTTTTGAAAAAAAGAAGGAAGAAAAGCACCGGGTTTGGGACCCGGGAAAAAGGTTAAAAAGAGAAAAAGACGAAAACGTTTAAGATCAGTTCGAACCCGTATCCGCCGTCTCTCAGTGTGGAGTCGCCACCTGGATTAGCTCTTTCCAGGAATTAGAGTCTTGTGAGGCTTAACGTCCGAGGGACGGCCCACTAAGACACAGAGATTCGGGTCCGGGATAAGTTGCTTATTTCTTATTGGATCACATTAAATTACATCTACAGAAAACCGTTTTCTTTTAATTGTGCATATTCGCACTTATGTCATTTTTTGGAGTTAAATGCATGATTCACGTATTG
>CATIWQ010042509.1:0-18004 GCA_949673415.1 Euphorbia schlechtendalii
TATATCCATACGGATCGTCGACCTTGTCATAACTAAAATCCAAGATCAACAGGCTATCAAGCCGCATTTCAGTAAGAGTTATGCAATTTTGTTACTACCAGTAAGTTCAAGCTTATCAAAGAATACCACGTAGCAAGCGCACTCCTTCTCACAAGATTGAAGGATATTTAAGTTAAAAAATTGGCAAGAAATTCGTTCAAATGTTTAATCTCGTAAATTAATGGATTAATCTCACACATCAAATGACTACAAATTTATCTCACAACGGGTTCAAAGATGTCTCAAACGGGAAGACTTTGAAGACTGTACAAGAATATATTTTGAGAGATTAAATGAGTTGAAGGACAAGTTTGCAACGACTACCTCAACAACATCTGTATATAGAAGACCGAAGACAATGTTCAAACTTAATGATTACACTTGGAATTTCTAAAGTGAAAAAGTTCTGCAAAATTTACTCAACAAACCAAAAATTCTCAAAGTAGAAGAACTTCTCCAAGTCCATACTCTCTTCTTCTCAAAATAGTATAGATTACTGAAAGCTTACTAGATTTCATTTTATAAGTTATTTTTCCAACCTTCTCATTAAATACTCTGAGTGATATCAATTGAGAAGGGTACTCAACTATTTGAGTGTTAGATATCTTAAAAGGTACTCGTTGTATATCTACCCCCTATGAAGGCTGCTCCGCCTAGTTAAAGGAAGGAAACTATAATGAATTAAAGCTCGTACAGAGTATCTGCAGACTAGATGTAGGTTAGAGGCTGAACTAGTATAAATCGTTGTATTTGCTTTCTTAACTCTAATCTCTCTTATTTTACCCAGTAAGTATTTTGTTAAGCATGCATCATTTTTAAATACGTGTATTTTTTTGCTAAGTATTGCATTAGTCAGCATTGCTGAGTTATCTCTCTCAGCAGTGTTTCACAGACTAGACTTAGCTTAGTCGGTGTATTGTTGTGACATGTGCCTTCGAATTCATTCATCATTTAAAAAGTATCTCAGCATAACTTAGATATATTTTTAAAGAACTAAATATTACCTAGAAATCTTTTTTAAGACATTCACCCCCCCCCCCTCCCACCTCTCTATTTAAGTCTTGTAAAGGCTAATCAAGACCAACACTCAGATATCTTCCTTTCGAAGCCTCACAAATTAATGTAATACCTAAATAATTGAAAGGAAGTTACCCTTGCTGGACCCCGTGATTCCTGCCAACCTTGTCGCCCTATTCGAATCAATCTAGTTATTGAAGAAAATATGTGACTTATTCTAGTCAACAAACTTCCCAAAGTTGACCCCATAAAAATCAAAGGTATCCTAAAAAAGCCTCCATGTTGCTTATAGCTAGTAATTGTAAAAAAGAACAAGATGTCATCTGCATATAACATATGAGAGGGGAATAAAACATTATTTGTATAAAGCGTTTGCATTAGATTTCCCAAGCTAACTAGAGCAAGGATAATGCAGTTTAAGAAATCCTCTACAATACCAAACAGAAACGGAGTCAAAGGCTCCCCCTTTAGAACACCCCTGATGCACTAGAAATACCCCTTCGATCCCATATATTAAGGATAGAGATATGAGCAGAGTGAAGAATATGTACTATGTATTTAATGAATGAATGTGCTCGATAACCCAAACGATCTAAGTATTGTCAAAAAAAATCTGAATCCAACATATCGAAAGCCTTTCTAATGTCAATTTTGAAAGCAAAGTTTCCCTTAAAAAATTTTCAATTTGTAAATTAACCCATCTGAGGCCATTGCAATGCTATCATGGATATTTTTGCCCTTTATGAACCCATATTGATTCAGAGTAACAATCCACGAAGCCACATCACCCTAACAGTAAGCATGGAGCTTAGAGGTAATTTTAAAAATAAACTTACTCAGAAAATTCAGCTCAACCCAGATTGTATGTAACCCGTGTCAAAAAAATGAAAAGGAGAGCCCGCGCAACATCCGAACCAACTTGACCTAAAAAATCAAATCAATAAGTAAAAATTTAATAATAACTCATATATCATAGGGTTATCTTCAATAACATGTCTTGTAGCTTCTCTTGTTTGCAAAATGGTACATGTGGAATTTATTTTTTCAAAATGAGGTCTAAGGTACCAAACGTTAGCAAAAACAATTTTTTTGCTAACTCCGTTATTGAAGTTGACGTGGAAAAAGGTATTTTCGACAATCTAAAAATTTGCCACTAAAAGCAAAAATAACTCAATTAACCCTTAACTCCTCCCCAAACTAAGTTTGTACAACGAAGACAAATTGAAATCCGGCGGCAAAGAGTCCAAATCGTTCAAAGATTATAGCGGCACCAATGATGTCCACACCACCTTCGCTAGCAGTGGAGAAGGTGAATTACTGAGAAATTAGACAGAGAGTAAGTGATGACTAAAAAAGCGGTGACGAAGATTACTAGCAATATAAATGAGAAATATTACAATATTATAATCCATGGTTAGGTTAATTTTTCTAATTCAATCTTCGTCCATGTCGTCACTTTCACTATCCTCATCGATATGTTGGATATTGATTTGGTTCATCTCTCAAATTTGATGTACACTAAAATTCCGCACTACTAACTTAATTACTTTTTTCATTTGTAGTATGTTTAATTAAACTACATTTGTCCCAAAATAATATTACAAAGTGTGGTTTTTGTTAATACTAACAAAAGTTAAGGATCCAACAAAATATCATAATAAAATTAATGAAACAAGAATATAATATTATATAGTTAAAAGAAAATGTCGTTATTATTGATATAAATAATTATTATTCAATTAAATTTCAGTATTTTCAGTTTCAGAATAATAAGTTTCAGTTCAATTTCAGTATGTTCAGTTACAGTATGTTCAGTTTCAATTCAGTATCATTCAGTTCAGTTCAGTATCATTTAATTATATTGTTAGTAGTGCGGAATTTTATTATAATATTGTAATATTTCACAAACCTCTAATTGCTTATTTGCTATCACTTGTTTTACACGTAATGAAGTTTACAAGTTGAAAGCCGAGAAAAACATGACTACATTAAGGCTCTGTTCTTTTCAACTTATTCAACAACCTATTCAATTCAGTTCAGTTCCATTTCAGTTCAGTTCAGTTCAGTTTCAGTTTATATATTATTGTAAATATTATTAAAGTAATTATAAATATATGGATATATATATTATTAGAATGAGAAAATAAAACAAAAATAATAATCATAAATAAAATAAATAGTAAGTATTAAAAATTATTTAAGAATATTATTAATATTATGTTAAAATTTGATTATTTATTATCGTTAATAACGTATAACTTTGTTTATTAACAAATAAATAGACAAAATAATGTTGAGAAATATTATAATATTATAATTCACAGTTAGGTTAATTTTCTTAATTCAATCTACGTTCATGTCGTCATTTTCACTATCCTAATCGACATGTTGGATATTACTTTGATTCATCTCCCAAATTTGTTTGTATAATAGAATTCGCACTACTAACAATATAATTGAGAAATATTACAATATTATAATCCATGGTTAGGTTAATTTTTCTAATTCAATCTTCGTCCATGTCGTCATTTTCACTATCCTCATCGACATGTTGGATATTGTTTTGGTTCATCTCCAAAATTTGATGTACACTAGAATTTCGTACTACTAACTTAATTATTTTTTTCATTTGTAGTATTTTTAATTAAACTACATTTGTCCCAAAATAATATTACAAAGTGTGGTTTTTGTTAATACTAAAAAAGTTAAGGATCCAATAAAATATCATAATAAAATTAATGAAACAAAAATATAATATTATATAGTTAAAAGATAATGTCGTTATTATTGATATAAATAATTATTATTCAATTAAGTTTCAGTATTTTCAAAAAAATAAGTTTCAGTTCAGTTTCAGTATGTTTAGTTTCAGTATGTTCAGTTTCAGTTCAATTCAGTATCATTTAGTTCAATTCAGTATCATTCAATTATATTGTTAGTAGTGCGGAATTCTATTATAATATTGTAATATTTCACAAACCTCTAATTGCTTATTTGCTATCACTTTTTTTATATGTAATGAAGTTTACAAGTTGAAAGCCGAGAAAAACAGAACTAAATTAAAGGCTCTGTTCTTTTTAACCTATTCAACAGCCCATTCAATTCAGTTCAGTTCAGTTCAATTTCAGTTCAGTTTCAGTTCAGTTTTAGTTTCAGTTTATATATTATTGTAAATATTATTAAAGTAATTATAAATATATAGATATATATATTATTAGAATGAGAAAATAAAACAAAAATAATAATCATAAATAAAATAAATAGTAAGTAATAAAAATTATTTAAGAATATTATTAATATTATGTTAAAATTTGATTATTTATTATCGTTAATAACGTATAACTTTGTTTATTAACAATTAAATAGATAAAATAATTAATTTATAAAGTATTAAAAAGCATACAATTACAATATAATTGAGATATATTATAATATTATAATTCATGGTTAGGTTAATTTTGCAAATTCAATCTACGTTCATGTTGTCATTTTCACTATCCTAATCGACATATTGGATATTGATTTGGTTCATCTCCTAAATTTATTTGTACAATAGAATTCGCACTACTAACAATATAATTGAGAAATATAACAATATTATAATCCATAGTTAGGTTAATTTTTCTAATTCAATCTTCGTCCATGTCGTCATTTTCACTATCCTCGTCGACATGTTGGATATTGCTTTGGTTCATCTCCCAAATTTGATATCCACTAGAATTCCGTATTACTAATTTAATTACTTTTTTCATTTGTAGTATTTTTAATTAAACTACATTTATCCCAAAATAATATTACAAAGTGTGGTTTTGTTGATATTAAAAAAGTTAAGAATCCAACAAAATATCATAATAAAATTAATGAAATAAAAATATAATATTATATAGTTAAAAGATAATGTCGTTATTATTGATATAAATAATTATTATTCAATTAAGTTTCAGTATTTTCAGTTTCAGAATAATAAGTTTCAGTTCAGTTTCAGTATGTTCAGTTTCAATTCAGTTTCAGTATGTTCAGTTTCAGTTCAGTATCATTCAGTTCAGTTCAGTTCAGTTCAGTTTCAGTATGTTCAGTTTCAGTTGAATAGAACAAACCCTAACACCCTTTCCAAGCCTTAGCAACTGATAAGCTTAAATATGTTATAAATAAAGTCTCCGAAAAGAGCTTACAAACCGCGCTGGAATCATGATTGAACCATTACTATATTTATTTATAGATTTAGGGCTTAATACACCATTAGGTGCTCCAATTTATCCCATAAAACCCCGTACCTCCTTGAACTTTAATAACGACCCCGTAATTAACTCAACTTTCAAAAAGTGCACCTCATATATTTCTCGGTACCACTAAACCACTCTCAACCCCTTGTATGTTACAAACGTGATGGCATGGACAAACATGTCAGCATCATGTCAATTATATACCATAAAAATTTGAAAAAAAAAAAAATAAAAGTTCATATTTATACCCAAATTTTTTACCCTTTCATCTTTCTCTTTCTCTTCTTTTACAACAATATTCCCTCTCTTACCATGGTTCCGATCAAATTCAGATCTATCCTAGCTCTAGTCTTTAAAATTAATTAGAAAGTGATTTATTATTCACAATAAGAGGTGGATGTTGAACTACAATGGGAGATGGTAGAAATTGGAATTCGCTCATAAAATGTTTGTTTAAATGCTCCCAAACAAATGGCTTCAATTTTTTTCATGTTCTAGGAAGTTGTTTTCGTCAACCCAAATTGACAGGATAAGCAAAAGAAAATTTGAAAAACAATTGAAAGAAGGAGAATCGGAGAAGGACAAAGTTGCAGAGAACGTATAGTGTTCCAACCCTTGATTTTAGTATCCTCTTTGTAAATTTTTTGGAAAAGTTCATGAAATTCCCGGAAAATTCATGAGTTTTCGAAAAATTCATGAAGATTTCGGAAAACAAAAAGGGACGGAATGAGAACCTACCGTTAAAGAATAAAACCCATATTAATTGATAAAGAAAATTATTCATAATTGAAAAGGAACTATTTCCACATATTTCAAAAATAAGCCTAATGAAAGTCCACACGTGGGGCCACCGAAAGTTATTTTTTGGGGCCCATCACCGAAAGCCACCGAAAGTTGATTTTTTGAGAGCCATCACCGAAAGTTGTTTTGTCTCTATGCTTCAACATTTCATTATAAATAGGATGAATTGCAAAGCAAATCATCATCACAAATTTGAGAGCTTGAGAGCATTTGGAGAGTTAGAGAAAAATTAGTAGAGAAGAAGATCAAAAGCGGGTCAAGCAAAAATTAAGTCTAGTAATTTTTGCACCTTTGATTACATCTATTAAGGGTTTTTTCTTTAAGAGAATTTCTCTAAAAATTCTCGAGGATAATTGGGTGTGAGGTGAGAGTTTTGTAAGCACTTTGTAACTTTCTCCATAAATAAAGTCTGCAGCAGCTCCGGAGAGGTAGGCGAAATTGGCCGAACTCTGTTATCAAATATTGTGTTATTTTTCTGTTGTTATTTTCGCATTTCATTAATCTGGTAGTACGGGAATTACTGCGTTTATTCCCCAACACTTAGTGCTACTTTATTACTCATATGAAGGACCGAGAGGTGAAGTGTGTTTAGCATAGTAAGAAACTAAACTAGCTAAGTTGGCAATTTAGGGAGTTAAGGTTTAAGAGACCTCGGAGCTGGATTGTTGTGCAAGGACTTGTACTCATAGCTAGGAAAGATTGCTTTAGATTGTTTTTGGGTAGACTAAGCTTGAGCTTTTAGTTATTATTTTAAACAACTATTCATTTCAACTTTATTATCATTTTAAGTGTCATTAATCTTCAACAAACCCCCCCTCCTTTTAAGAAATTACCCTTTATCAATCATTAGCTCGTTTATCATGATAAGTATAAATTTAAACATAAAGATATCCTTGTAGGAAACGGTACTTGTGCTTGCCGCTACTACATCTTGACACTAGTATACTTGCTAGGTGTTACTATTTTTGTGCAACAAGTTTTTGGCATCGTTGCCGAGGAGCAACATATGCTAAGTTTGTAAAGTTTGACTATAAATTGGTGCTTTTAATCATGTGTGTTTTATAGTCTTTCAGAAATAAGTTTAACCAAGACTTCCTTATGCATGTGAAGAGTTGGGAGAGAACCACCTGTTCCATTAAATCCTGAAACAAAGAGGGAGTGTAGAGGGAGAAGTAGTGTTGTAAGAAGTTTTGGTTAATTAAGGCAGTAATTGAACATGCAAACTTGCATGATGGAATTTCAAAATTTAAGATTAACTCTAAAAGATCACCTAAGCATGGCATGATTGATAATCTAAATTGAAGCATTCCATGGATGCTTATAGGTTTATGAAACTTAATAAAAGAAATCAAGCATCTCGATGCATGTCTTTCCCTTGGTGCGGCTCTCCCTTAGAATAATCGGACAACACTTTGTTAGCACAAGCCTCCAAACCAGGACGGCCTCTATGATTAGTCCACATGTACCCCAATCAACCAAAACCTCACATAGAGGAAGAACTCATTAATTAACAAGAAGCTGCTAGATTGCTCGTAGACCAACCCGAAAATATAACTGAGAAGGCTCTTTCTGAAATTGGAATAAGACTTCAAAAGAATTCTTGAGAAAGTGGAGAAACTTGTGGAGGATCTCGCAAAAACTTGCGAAGAAGAGAAGTCAATACTCAGAAGGAAAGGCTGAGCTGAAGTACAGAATAAAGGAGGAGGTCTCCTCTTATAGGGAGAAGGGGGGTAGTAAGCTTCCCTTTTTAGCAATGTGACTCCGCGGAGCTCCAAGCTTTGCGGGTCAACCTGCTTGCCCGGGTTATGTGCTGCTGCACAAGGCAAGCCCTAACGGGCTTACCTTATCCTGCAAGCTAGGCTTACGAGCTGTATCGATGGTCCTATGTTATAGGCTCATGTAAGCGCTACCTAGTGCTTGCAGGCATGCAGCCCACCGGCATGTGCTAGCCAAGCTAGCGCATGCTCACAACCCATGAGTACACCTTCGGTGCTCGTGAAGTTGACATGAAAGCCCCACCCACAAATAACCCATGTTCGCGAGGTGCACTCGTAACGGGAAAAATTCCCTTTCTTCCGCACAATTTTATTCCTCCCTTAAAAAATTCCTTTAATTATTATTTGGTCCAACTAATTAATATTTCATCTAACGAGTTTTTGTTTCCTTTTCTTCAACATAGACCTAGTCTATAAATTCTTTACTTGGTCTGGTAAAGATCCAAAGTCTGTGACCTCATAAGATCCCGAAATATAGAGATGCTAGAGGTTAATCTAAACTTAGCTTCACAACTGGGAATCTTTAGGCTTAGTGTTCCAGACCGATATGGAACCCGATAACTCTAGACGATAAGAGTTTGAGAGAGGAATTGGAAAAATGCAAGAGGTGGAGAAAGGGAAATTTTCTCGTTGCAAGTAGGACCCACGAACACGGGTTGGTCGCAGGAATGGGCTTGCATGGTAAAAACGCGAGCAGTAAAAGTGTTCGCAGGCCACCAGCATGAGTTAACGCATGTTAGTAGGCTGCATGCCTGCAAGTGCTGCTTGGCAGCGCTTGCGTGGGCTTGCAATGTAGGCTCACCACCAGCCCTCAAGCAAGTGTTTCAAGAAATCTCAGAAGGCCTTGCTTGTAGGGCAAGGAAAGCCTGCATAGGCTTCCCTAGTGAGCTTCACATAGCTCGCCCATGCGAGCTGTGCACGTGGGTCAACCCGCAAAGCCTAGGGCTCCGCAAGGGTAACCATGTGTGGGGTGGGGAATTCCCCATCCCACATTTTTAAAAGGGGAGCAATTTTTCTCCCTTTGTTTAATTCATCCTTCTCTTCCCACTTCAGTTTAACCTTCCTTCTGAGCTTGACTCCTTTTTTTTGCGAATTATTTTCAGATCCTCTGTGAGTTTCTCTAGTATTTGTGATATTTCTTTTGAAGATTTATACATATTTTAGAAAAGAACCTTTGTAGTTATTTTTAGGTTGGTTTATGAGTGGTCTAGCAGCCACTTGTTAATTGACGATTTCTCCCTTCTTGTGAGGTTTTGGTCGGTGAGGTTCATGTGGACTTCTCATAGAGGTTGTCCTAGTTTGGAGACTTGTGCTAACGGAATTCTGTCTGACTACTTTAAGGGATCACTCTACCACTGTAAAGGGAATGCATGCATCAACTAGTAATGCTCTATACTTAGATTTTAGGTTTCGTTTAATAAGTTTTATAAACCTAATACATCTATGGAACGTTTCAATTAAGATTATATCAATCATGCCATCCTTAGGAATTCCTTTAGATTAATTTTAATGTTCGCATGTTCATTACTTACCTAGATTAACCATCAAAGACATGTGTCCAAATCCTTGGTAGTTGTGATATCGAAATGTCGAGATATCTAGTGGAGACAATGTAGCCTGGTGGCTAAGTCTACTTGGGGAAAAATTGGGGAAAACAAGTGTTGTTTGTTGTTGTTTTCGGAAGGAGAGATGGTCCCCTTGCTGGCGGTGTTGATCCCTTCCACGGCCTCTGCCGCGATTACTACCAGTATTAATCTTAGTTGTGTAATGAGCGGTGGGAGCATTAATGTCCTCAACTAGTAATTTATCTCGATTTAAATGTTGTTCCTCGATCATTAAAGTGCCTAACAAATCATCAAAGTTAATGCTTCGAGTGGCAAAAGTGCAACACATATCACGAAGCGAACCTCGTAGACCATCAAGGATCGAATAAACAAGATCCTCTTCTGGCAACAGATGTTGAAGAGATGCTAGGTGGTCTGAAATTGATTTTTCCCATTGCATATAGTTAGTAACAATTTCGATGTTGGATTTAACAAGAGATTTGAGATGTTATTTCAATTCGCGAGCTTAAGCTTTGGAGCCCGAGGCATATGCTTGCTCGAGCTTCATCCAAACTTTACGGGCACTGCGGTCTTTCATTACTTGAAGTAAAAAGATGGCATAATATTAATTTACCTTTCTACTTTCTATTTTCTATTTTCAGTTTGAAGATTTGAGAGGAATTTTCAATTTTCCTTTATTTTGTTTATTTTGCATTGCAATCAAAGATGCACATTTGATGGATTTTTTTGGGAGTTGGGCCCCAAGAAGAAGAAGAAAGGGTATTTTTGGGCTAAGAAAGTTGAGAGAAAAAGTACAAGGGGATATGATACATTTTACCCGAAAATATGCTAGGTCAAAGGTCATTTAAGTTGCTCAAAGGTAATATACACCATTTTGTTAGTAAGTTTGTGTACTTTTATGTCGAGTTTTGAAGTTCATGTATCATTATATTAGAGACTATGAAGTTTATGTACCATTGATGATTTTAAACCTCAAGTTCTCCGTATGAGAAGTATAAAATCTCTAAACCTCAACCAAAGCAACCTAAAATATCTTAAGAACCACATACACACAAGTTCTATTAATCCAACTCTATTCCTTTTAAAAAATATATTTTTGTTATAAACAGCTTGAATGATATTATCCGCTTTGGCGCCATTTACGACCAACTTCACGGCTTTAAAACGCGTCATTCAAGTTAAGGCCTTCAAGGCTCTACTTATAAACAAGTTCAGTGGATCCTCCGAGAGCGATGTAGGATATTCATTCCTAACACACCCCCTCATCGTGATCGTGCTGATAACGTACATGTCATAAACAGCTTGAATGAAATTATCCGCTTTGACGCTGTTTACGGTCAACCTCACGACTTTAAAACGCGTCATTCAAGTTAAGGCCTTCAGGGCTCTGCTTTTAAACTAGCTTAGTGGATCCTCCGAGAGCGATGTGGGATATACATTCTTAACAATTTTGAATATCTATCACTTTGGGCCGAAGAAAATGCGAAATAACTTAAAATATGAAAAATGATCACACTTTTTTATGAAAAAGACAAGATAATAGTCAAGACCAATCAGATTGACACATCTTCCGACTCTGATTAGGACATATATTTTTGAAAGAAGTTCTATTTAAGAAAACTATCTTTTTAATCTTTTATTTCTTTATTAGACTTTTATTCCTTATTAAAATAGGATTAATAATATTTCTTTATTATTATTTATTTCATTATTATTTTCAAAAAAAATTATTTATTTTATTATTAGTATAGTATTCTTATTTCGTTATTATTGTTTTATTCCTATTCAATTAGTATTAGAGAGAAGTTTATAAATAGTGCTTTTATTTTACTTTTGTAATCAGAATATTAATCAATCAAATTATATTTTTCTCTCTTATGAGTGCTAAGTTTGTAACTCTGATTTTGGATTAACGTCCTTCAAGTTTTAGCTTGAGAATAGTCTTAAGAAGCTCGGTTTTCCGTCAAGTGCGGCTTGAGAATTCTTTAATAAAATCTAGTTTTTTCGAAAGTTTAGCTTGCAAATTTTTTCTTTGTTGGTTTAAGGTCAAAACCTTCACTATCGCCTTCACAATCCTTATTAAGTGGCATCTGAGTCCAAAATTTCCCTTTGGAAAACACTCATGACACCATGATCTAGTCAAGAACATTTTTATAGTCATTGAATTCTCTTGCGAAGACATTTGATAAGTGTATTATAGATTTTCAACGAGACAGATTGGATGCTCTCAAGTCACTAACAGCGCTTCCACAAATAGTTGATGAAGTAGTGAATCCAATTCAACTTGAAAAAAAGAGCAAGCTTCCATGTCGAAAGAATAAAAGTTGATGTTGCTCAATCAATTCCACCATTAAAACCGATACAAGTTTATGAAGAAAGTCCTAAAAGTTTTAATGTGGAAGAGAATTAAGTTGAGCATGGAGGAATAAAAGACAAATATGGGTGGCTATGGATTTGTAGGAATAGATGACCAACTAACACATGATGGTATATTTACCGGTGATTCATATAGAAGGAGATCCAAGCATGGGAGGGTTTATCAAATTAGATATCATAGTGGAGATCATGGCGTCATTGAGAGCTTCATTGACATATAACATGAAAGTTGAATTGGTGGCAAACTAATTTGTATCTACATGGTGGAAACAATTCAATAAGAAAGAGAAAAAGGGTAAAAGGAATCTATAAGATCCTGATCAATGATGAAGGAAATATCTTGGATAAATTGGTTAAAAGCCAAACCTCGACCTAAGAAGATGGTTCTTTCAAGTTCATCAAGCAACCCGGAAGGAAGGTACAAGGATTTCACTTGTCCCCAACCTCTTCGTTACCCTATATGTTCGTTAGAATCCAACTCTTTTGAAAGAATGACAGAATGATGGGGAAATCTATTTTTAAAAGAAGTCTTATTCAAGAAAATTATCTTTTTAATCTTTTCTTTCTTTATTAGAACTTTATTCCCTGTTAAGATATGATTAGTTTTTAATTTGTTTTATTATTATTTATTTCCTTATTAGTTTAGTATTCTTATTTCTTTATCAATCTTTTATTCTTATTCAATTAATACTTAAGAGAAGTCTATAAATAGTGCTTTTATTTTACTTTTGTAATCAGGATATTTATCAATTAAATTATATTTTCTCTTTTGTGAGTGTTGAGTTTGTAACTCTGATTTTAAAATGATCCTTCAAGTTTAGCTTTAGAATAGTCTAGTGAAACTCGGTTATTCGTTAAGTGCGGTTTGAGAATTCTTTAGGAAAATTTAACTTTCCGACAAGTTTCGCTTGCGAATTGCTTTTTTTTTTCTTTTTTTTTTTTTTTTGTCTAAGGTCAAAACTTTCACTATTACCTTCATAATCCTTATCAGGCTCTCGAAGAGAATATATTAAAAGACCTGGAGATGAGATCAAATTAGAAGAGTACAATAGATGTGTTTACAATAATGTCCAAAATACAAAATTGAAATTGTGGAAATAACATTTGACAATAAATCAAACTAAATGGAAACTCTTATATAAAATATCCTCATTCAATGTCATAGGCCCTTGAAAATCAAACTAGACTCATCGCTTCAAATTTTCTCAGTGCATCTTTTGAAATTTGCCCCCATTGGCAAAACAATTGTCGAACATCCAAAGGTAAAACAATTTCAATATTCAACCTAGACAATAATGATCTCCAAACACACAAGCTACTATTACAATGAACTAAAGCATGATTCATAAATTCGTCAAGTTCACAGAATGGATATGTTGCCTGATCTTTAGGGATAAAATTTCTATTTGCAAAAATCAAGCGGGTTGGTAGACTCTCACGATGCACCAATCATAAGAAAAAATTGACCTCATGTAGACATGTTGCCGATCAAATATAATTAAAATTGCAACTAAAATAAACTGTATTAGGAGCACCCTGACGAAGAAAGGCTGTAAAAATGATCATGGGGTGTACTTTGAAATTTGGATAACCAAACAAAATTATCATTATGAGAAGAGAAAGTAACACCTGAAATTTTATGACAAATCACAAGTTGTTGCCTAGCAGTAATCCAAAGCCATCTAGACCGCAAAGGTCAACCTATTTCATGTTATATATTAACTAGTCCTTCAGCAACAGTGATGTTTGGGTTAGTTGCCAAATGGAAAAGTTGAGGGAACATATGTTTTAAAGCCATGGTTTTTATAGAAATGTCATGCCAAAAAAAGGATTTACATCCATCCCCTATCTTGCTTTTTACATTTGAGACAAAGAAATCTCAGTACATAGAATTCTTGTAACATTTTTCAATAATTCCTTGCCAAACATGGGACACAGATCAACAATTTTTCTGATCCAAAGAATGTCAACTTTGAATTCCAAGTATATCAACACAAATGGAACTCCAAAGAGAACTAGACTCATCAAATCTCAACTTTCAAATCCACTTGAAAGGTAAGCTATTATTCTTAAAAGCAAGTGGTGTTAAATGGAAAACACATTTTTTTCCAGCTGTCCTTACAAAACCCTCTGCTCGTGCCATCTCCTTTCCATAAGAAATTATGCATATGACTTTCAAGACTGTTCTGACTGCATGCTGAAAAGAGACATCATATATACAAGCATACTACTTATAACTGATTTTATTAGACCTCCTAGCATAAGAGAGAGAACTATATACAAAGCTAAACGCGATTTAACTTTCAGCATCAAAGGAGTCCAATCAGATATACAGAGTTTTTTAAAGTGAAAGAGGAACACCCAAATAATTAATTGGCAAAGTAGATACCTAACAATTCAATCTAGTTATGCATATCTCTGTAACTGATGCATGAATGTTTAAACCAATCAAATAACTCTTCAAGTAGTTGATTTGAAGATCTGAAATAATCTCGAAACACCTTAATCAGCTAAAAATTTAACATATGAAGAATGATCGACTTTTTTAAATGAAGCTGAGTCGAGAAAACTGGGCTCGAAAGAATCACACTTTTGAATTTAAAAAAAAATATATATCTTGTACAAACCTTCAGAATCTCTATTTTTAAAGTATCTAGGATCCTAGTTAGAATATATATACTAAATTCTGGTAAGAGTTGATGCAAGTGGCAATACTACATTTCATTTCTAAATGGAACCCTATAAAGTTTCGATTTACTCCGAACAAGTTTTCATTGATAAAATGTGGGATTTTTTTGGCTACAAAAGAAAAGCAAATGTAGGCATGTTTGGTTAAACCGATGTTGTTTGTTGTTATGTTTGCTAGTGCGGATACTTTTTGTTATTACTTAAAACTTTTTGTCCCCAAACATGAACGAAATCGTTCAAGAAATTTGTTAAAGAACAGTAATCAAACACTTAAAATTGAGATAAAAGACATTTGTTAAAGAAGTTGCCTAAAGTCACTTAAGTTTCGCAAATGGATTTCTTGATATATTTCTCCTATATTCAACTTTTTTTAATTTTTGACAAATCTAAATATTCAACTTGAGTTTCTATTACTGTTCTTTAGTAAAACTAGAAATTAAAATTACAAATACATTCCATGATACGTTTTTAAAATACTTAATTTTTCCATTAGTGGATTATAATTTTAATGCATGCAATAACTTTTGAACTTGTATCTGACTTCATTAAAATCTAGCGAATTCAATGTTTGTAAATGAAAAGTTCAACAGGGAAATAAATCAGATACTATATGTATCGAAGGAACCAAGCCTAAGTATCACATTAAAATTGACAAAAGCTTCAAGTTTACAAATTGTGTTCTACATTTTGTTTTTGGTTTGCTTAGCTTCAAGTTGTGATGATTTAAATTTCAAAAACTTTCTAAATTGCCTTCCAAAGCATACAAATTCTTCCAGCCAAATTGTCGAAACCATTTACACAAGAGACAATCCTTCTTTTGAATCCCAATTAATAGCCTATATGAGAAGTGGTAAGTTTAATACCCCTTAAACCCCTAAACCCCTTGCCGTTATAGCTCCCAAAGACGAAACTCATGTTCAAGCAACAGTCGTATGCGCCAAATCGAATGGAATACAAATACAAATTCAAAGCAGAGGCCATGATTTCGAAGGCGTTTCATCCAAATCCGATGTTCCATTTGTCATCCTTTTGACATGCATAACCTTCGAGCCATCAATATTGACCCTAATACTTTCTCGGGACGGGTTCAATCAGGAGCGACACTTGGCGAGGTTTATCACACGATCGCTACTAAAGTGAGCAAAACCCATGCTTTCCCGGCCGGTGTCTACGAAACTGTTGGAGTTGGTGGTCACTTTTCGGGAGGAGGGTATGGAGTCCTGACGAGAAAATACGGTTTGTCTATTGACAACATCGTAAATGCTAGAATTGTCGATGCCAAAGGAAATATACTTGATAGAAAATCGACGGGAGAGGATGTGTTTTGGGCAATCAACGGTGGGGTGGAGGGAGCATCGGAGTAGTTCTCGAATGGTTTATTAACTTGGTTCCAATTCCTGAAATTGTCACCGTTTTCAAAACTACCATAAACATAGAGCATGGGGCAACGGATGTCGTTTTTCGTTGGCAACAGGTTGCTCCGTTACTAGATAAAGATATTTTTGTAAGATTATTTTCAACACTAAAATGTGGTAAGGGTGGTCAAAACGGTTGATGTTGGATTCATCGGTATTTATCTTGGAAAAGCGGATAGTCTTTTAGCAAACTTGGCGAGAAGTTTTCCCGAACTGGGTATAAAGAGACTGTTAGGGAATAAATGCGGTAATTTTTTTACTACCAGATTTATGGAATGCAAAAAATAACAGCGGAAAAATAACACAATATTTGATAACGGAGTTCGGCCAATTTCGCCTACCTCTCCAGATTTGCTGCAGACTATTTATGGAGAAAGTTACACAGTGCTTACAAAACATTTATCTCACATCCAATTATCCACGAGAATTTTTAAAGAAATTTTTTTAAAGAAAACCCTTTAATAGACATAATTAAAAGCGTAAAAAATTACTAGACTTAATTTTTCCTTGACCCGCTTTTGATCTTCCTCTCTACCAATTTTTCTCTAACACTCCAAATGCTCTCAAGCTCTCAAATTTTTTGATGATGATTTGCTTTGCAATTCATCCTATTTATAATGAAATGTTGAAGTATAAAGACAAAACAACTTTCGGTGATGGCCCAAAAAAAACAACTTTCGGTGGCTTTCGATGATGTGGACTTTCTTAACAATCTCTCACTTGAAGACTGATTTCAATCTGTCTTCAAATCATAAAATCTGCTACAGCTCTTCTTTCTATCTGCATCTACTGCAAGCCCACTGAAGCTGAACACAGCTTCAATTTGTCGGTCGTCACAGCCTTTGTTAACATGTCTGCCGGATTTTGAGCTCCGCTGATCTTCTCAAGTTTCAAAATCCCATCTTCCAGAAGTGATCGTATAAATTGATATCGTAGCTATATATGCTTCGTTCTAGAATGAAAAGATGGATTCTTCGCCAGATGAATAGTGCTTTGACTGTCACAATACAAAACGTTATTTTCTTGTTTCTTACCTAGTTCTTCCAAGAAACTTTGCAACCAAACCATTTCTTTGTTAGCTTCCGTAACAGCAACATATTTTGCTTCCGTTGTAGAGAGAAACTATCTTCTGTAGTTGAGAAACCCAGCTCATTGCAGTACCTCCTAGAGTATAAACATACCATGTAGTGCTCTTTCTGACATCAACATTTCCAGCTAAGTCAGCATCCCATAGCCTGTCAACGTCGTATCTCTACCTTGAAAACATAATGCTTATCTGTGCTCTACTTCGTAGATATTTAAGGATCCATTTAACTTCTTCCCAATGCACCTTGCTTGGATTATTCATGTATCGACTAACCGCTCCCACTGTTTGAGCAATATCTGGTCTTGTACAAACCATGGCATACATCAGACTCCCAATTGCTGAGGCGTAAGGCACTTTTGCCATATGTGTACGTTCCTCCTCCGTCTTTGGTGACTACTCTTTGGAAAGTCTGAAATGAACACCTAAAGGTGTGCTTAATGGTTTAGCATCTTGCACGTTGAATCTGGCTAGTACTTTTGTTATGTACTCAGCCTGTGATAGCATCAGAATCCCTGACTTCATGTCTCTCTTGATCCTCATTCCAAGAATCTGCTTTGCAGCACCCAGATCTTTCATTGCAAAATTCTTTGACAATTCCCGCTTCAAATTTTGAATCTCCTTCATGTTTGAACCCGGAACAAGCATGTCATCAATATATAACAGCAAAATGATGTAGCTATTGTCAAACTTCTTAATGTAGCAACAATGACTGATTGGCATCTCGTAAAACCGCTGTTGTCCATAAAACTATCAAATTTTCGATACCACTTTCTGGGAGCTTGCGTTAGGCTATACAAGCTCTTCTTCAACTTGCACACCAGGTTTTCCTTGCTTGCCTCAATGAAGCTTTCTGGTTGCTTCATGTAGATCTCCTCCTTCCAAATCACCATGAAGGAATGTTGTCTTTACATCTAACTGTTCAAGATGTAAGTTCTCGGTAGCTACCATTTTCAACACCAGTCAAATTGTTGTAAGCTTCACAACTGGAGAGAAAATCTCAGTATAATCAACACCTTCC
>CATIWQ010042518.1:0-31979 GCA_949673415.1 Euphorbia schlechtendalii
AAAATCTAACAAAGTAACTAAAAACCAAACTAAATGTAAACCAATGCAAACATGGAACTAAACACCCAAAATGACATCGAATTACGTCCTGTTTTACACCGAAATTGATCGAAAGATAGGTCCGAAACGAACCCTATCACATTCCTACAAGTAAGCTCAACTGTTCCAACCCTTAAAATTTCACAAGTTGAATTATTACCTATTAAGACTTTACCCCCATTTATTTCTTCATAGGATTTAAACCATTCAATTTTAGGTGTCATATGAAATGTTCAGCTTGAGTCAAGAATTTAAGATTCTTGATCTCTATGTTATCCAACAGTTAAAGCTTCAATATCCCCTACTTCAGCTATGTTATTCACAGCTCTACCTTCATTATTATTGACATTGTTTTGTTGTTGTAATATAATCCTACAGAATCTTCTAATATGCATTTCTTTTTTACAGTGATGATAAATGAGATCTTTGTGAGATTTAGTTCTATTTTCAACCTAATTCATTTGTTCAGCAGTTTTAGTATTTGATTGCTTATTAGTCAATTTACTCTTTTTATCCTTTTTATGACTTCCTTTCTTGCCTTTGATAAATAAAGCATCACTAGATTGACCCTTTTGCTTGAGGTCACAAGCTCCCTTAATCTAAGAGCATTTATAATGTCTTCTACTTCTAAGTGATCTCTTCCAAATTTTAAAGCAATTTTAACATCTTTAAAGGAATCAGGAATATAATTTAGAAGCAAGACAGTTTGATTTTCATCAGAAAACTTTTCATCAACAGATTCCAAATCCATTATTAATCTTTGAAATTCATCTAAGTTTTCATCAATGCTTTTAAAGGGATTCATTTAAAAGCTAAACAATTTTTCTCTTAAGTATTACACTCTAGACATATCTTTTTTCATGAAAAGGGATTCTAATTGAAGCTAGAGTTTGGGAGCATCATCACTATCCCCAAATCTTCTTAAGATAGAATCAGACAGATTTAAAATCATGGTGGAATATGCCAATTCCATCATGTCCTGCTTTTCAACAGGGGTTATATCAGCAGGGAGGGCATCCATGCCTTGTAATGCCCTATGGCATTTTTTATGAACTAATATAGCTTTCATTTTACTTTTCCACAAGTTAAAATCAGATTTTCCATCAAAATTTTCTAGATTAATGTTCACCACTTTTCTACTGATAAGTTTAATAATTTGTTCACAAGATTCGGCTATATATCAATGGTGCTAAAAACTTGTTCACGAAAAATATTGGTGTTGTCAGTACCTCTTATCAAATAGAAAAATGATGATAACTGCAAGTATACAGTTGCGATGTAGTTTTAAAAGATATAAATCCCACAGGGAAGGGCTAGTTCTAAAGATCAACAAGGAAGATAAAATAAGGAAAATAAAATATAATAAAGTAAAGTATTAGGAAAGAAGGGTTAGAATGAAAAAATGAGTAAATATAGGTATGAAAGATTAGAGAACCTAAATATATAGATTTTTCCCTACGAAATAAGGATAGCAAGGAAAACATGCAAATTCAACAAAGTTGTTACGATTCACTAAACTAATATAATAAACTCGGTTCTAAATACTCATATGTTCAATAATTCACCACAGAGCTACACATGAAATGACTTTTCTAGATCTAGCGCAAACGAATTAAGACTATCATATAAACCTTGACAACATCAATACTACACTTAGTACGGGTTTCTCTCACATAGCCACATTTAGCAAGTTACCATTCCAAAAATGTTGGTTCACTAAACAGCGTTATATCACCGATCCAATGACTATACACAATATTGTTAACCCCGAAATTACTCTTAAAATTAACTCTAATGCATATAACTTGTTTAACATAAAAGACTTAACATGAAATACGTAGTATGACACATAGACATATCATAAACTTCGAAATAGAAAGTATAAGCAGAAAGTAAAGTAAAGTTGTAAGGTATGCAAGTGAAAGCTAAAGTTGATCAAACCGTATCCACTCTTTAATGCGAGTCGTCAATTCCCGCAATTCTTGCGTCTGCTTTGAATTCGGTCTCGGCCCCGTATAGTTACTCCACTAGGATGCTATTCTTTGCGAATATCTAACAAATTAATATTGAAGAACGAAAAGTTTTATTGATAAGTGATTTGCAAGTACACTTATACAACAATCGCTCGAGAATATAAGGAATCTAGTGATCAAAATAAGGATTCGAATCACTTAAACATTTTCTCTCTAATACTTATGAACATAGCGAACTCTCTATCTACACACACTATATGTAACCCTAAAATTTCACTCTAATGCTCTCCTCTCTCATGGTGCACTATGACCCCCACGAAATTGTAAGGTTTGGAGCCCTATTTATAGAGTTTGAAGGGTTGCGTCTATCCAAACGAAGGGTTATGTCCATTGGTGAATGATTGCATCTCTTCATTATGATTGGTTGAGAAACTTTGATATAATCCACAATGGATAGGCACCTTTTCATAAATGGTTAACTTATGATAAGTGTCTTTTCGCTGGTAGTTGATGGCGGTTGATCATGCTTATCTAGCAGTTGGTAGTTAAGAAGATAATACCAGAAAACCGTCCAAGTCGCAACCGTAATATACATGTCACGACCATGAATCTTTGATTGGCAGACTTTTGATCTGAAGAAGAACTAGTCGTGACTGTGAATGGTTATCACGATCGTGAGTTAAGTCTTTCTTCAGAATTCTCCTTGTAACTTCACTGATCTTTGACAGCTTCGATCCTAAGCCAAATCTTTAAGTTTCACGCATCTTTTTGCACCTTTTTCACTCTTTTTTCATAAATTCCACTTTAGATTATTTTACTCCCAAGATTTACCTAGTATCTGCATTTGCATAAAACACAACTACATACCACGTGAAATCTTTTATATGAAGTATAAAAATGACTTAAACTATAGTGTTTAGTGTATAAAATTAATATGATATTAAGTGTAATTATACACTTATCAATTAACCCTAGAGACAGACATGATTGATACACCACTCAACGTAAACAAGGAAGATAGAAAAGAAAAATTTGGAGTAAAGAGAGATCCTAAGCTCGAAGTAGAAATATCAAGACTTAGATGAGAGAGATCCTAGTGTATATCACACTAAGGGACAAATAAGTTAAATCAACTATTATATACTCAAGATTTTAAAGAATATATCAAGATTAGGCATTTAATTTCTTATTCTAAACATATTTATAAAATAATCAATGATGGAACTCACTCAATCATGCATATTTTAAAATAATCTTAAAGTCATGCTAGATTTTTTACCACAATCATACCAAACATGCTTTCACAGATCAAGATAAAGAGAGTAGAGTACTGACAGAGCTTTAACAAGGTCTTCTTTTAATAGTGAATATACAATTTTAAAAGGTATTTAAAAGAACCATAGGTTTCTGAAAAAATACCTTTAGCGAAGCTTTTATTTGAGAGAACTTACAACTCCGGATGACCATACGAAAGAATCAGAGTTAAGAAGCAATCCAAAAAAATTAACTCGCAAAGAAAAGAGAAAAAACACTGTGAGACTCTCGTAGGGATAGAAGAAATCAATCAAGCAAATAGCAAGAATAGTTTCGAAAGAGATATTTCGAAAGGAGATTAAAACACAGACGATATCACAACAGGCAAGATCAAATGCTCTGATACCAATTTGTTAAGATTTTAACCCTAAACTAGTGGTTTTAATTTCAGATTTATAAGAACAATATAAACCAAACATAAAACACAAAAGAAACAACACTAGAATTTTACTTAGTATCCAATTAACCCAGTGACGGGGTGTTGGTAATCCAAGGTGCAAGGTTAGGGAAATCTTTATTAGGTCATTGAAAGAAAAAATACTTCCAGTTCTAAGAAAAAGAGAGTACAGGCCAGTCAATGTATCAATACAAGTGAAATAAAGCATGCAAGATCTATCACACAAGCTTCAAGGCAAAACTTAACACTAAGACAAATTACAAACCAAGATCAAATCAAATAACTACTCATAAATGAATACAAAGCTTACAACCATATAAACGCAGAACTCTCCTTCATAGATCTTCCTTTCAACCTTCATTCATGACCGATTATCTTCACAAGATACCCAGGCTTCTTGAAGAAAACACATAGAGATTAAAACCGCGAACATAAACATAAAGGAGTTGAAGAAGAGACTTTTCATTTTTTAGGTTTAGCTGTGAATTGAAATGTGTGAGAGAGAGAGAGACAGAGAGAAGCAACCTTAAATATGAGCAACTTAGGGTTAGAATGGATCCGGTACATCAAGGCTCGAGTAATGGGCTTTTCAAAAATAGGCCACAATAGTGCTTCAGGCTTTATGCCACAACACCTTGTTTTCTATAACTCTTTTTCACACCCATAAGTCACCTTCATGAAAAAAAGCTTAATGCATCATTTATCTCA
Organism: Euphorbia schlechtendalii; assembly: GCA_949673415.1. Lineage (NCBI taxonomy): Eukaryota > Viridiplantae > Streptophyta > Magnoliopsida > Malpighiales > Euphorbiaceae > Euphorbia > Euphorbia schlechtendalii. Next base: position 4,432 of record CATIWQ010042518.1, read on the forward strand.
TGAACTTGTTCTGAAAAGTTAGTTATCATCGTAAACTTTTAAAAATTTCAAAAAATCCTTTGAACTTGCAAATGATATATTAGTTTCTCTTTTCAATGCCATGTATCAACTTTTGGTAGGAGAGAGAAAAATCAAGACAATGACATCTTTGAAAAGTCAAACCAACTAGAAACTCACATTTGACATTCAAGGGAACTAAAGCACTTTAAATAAGTTTAAGAGAGTAGCTGAAACTTTTGAAAGTTTAAAGTGACATCATACTTTTCGGAACATGTACATGGGATATATGATGCATGAAGAAAAAAAACTATTACAAAGAAAAGATATGTAAGATATTCTTTTAAAATAAAAAAAACTTAATGCATCTACAACCCTTTGAACTTGTTCAAAATAGGTTATTGTCACCTCGAATTTTGAAATGTGACAGATAATTCCATGTATTCATTCAAAATGCATCACTTAACCCCATTCATCATCACACATCGTCATTTTATGGTTGGTTTGATTTTTCAAATGTCATTTTTCAGATTTTTTTCTCTTCAACCAGAAGTTGATATATGATATTAAGGGGGAAACTTGTTCATTTTAAACAAGTTCAGGAAATATTTGACATATTTGAAAGTTCAAGGTGGGAATAGTGAACAAAGTTGGTGTAGATGTATATAAAAAAACTCTTTCCAACAATGTCAATACGGTTGGTTAGTTATGAGAATGATAATAATGATATTGAACAAGATGATCCAAGATGCTTCGTTTATATTCCTTAATTAAAACATGAAATAGATCCTTTTAGACCAAGTAATCGTGTATTTATTAAAAGGTTATAGTCTGCCAAAAAAACATATCAAATACCATGTTTATCAATATGCTGCCAATTTAAGATTATTAAATTTCTATATACAAATATTTCAAGACTGTTAGAATCACAACGTCAGCATAATTGCTGATGTGTCATAATTATATCAGATTGAATTTGTTTGATTTGAAATTATACAAAAAAATCATTTTTATTGTCCGTATATACGATGAAAAATAATAATAAAAAAATTAAACAAATAAATTTTTATGTTTTTTTATTAGTAACTGTGGTATTACATTATACTAAGTAGATTTAAGACAAGGTACAACAGGTATAGTAGAAATAGAAGTACCATTAACATGGCCACAAAATGACTGTAACTTATCTAGTGGGTTGTACGAGGTAATGCTAATATGTTCCATTACTACATTATCACAACCTATTTTGGCACAATCCAATGTTATCGCCTCCTTACTTGCCGATGTTCCCTCAATTTCGCTATATGTAATCCCACTCACTTTGACGGCTAATTCCTGCATTCATTTCTCAATTGATTCAGTTTTCCTATATATTTCTATGCCTAATACATATTACATTACCAGTTTAAAAAATATGTAACATTGTTTACCTTATCAGGACATTCATGGGCGCCATTGCAATAATGCTGATCTATTATGATCGGGTTTTTGGCATCTTGAAGTTTGATTTTACTAAATGAAATATTTTTAGCGTATCCAGACCCTCCCTATGCCGAATAAATAAATTAATTAATTAATTAAAGTTAATCCATAATGAACTTAATTTTTTAAATGTATAGTTAATACACTTGTTATATTTTATTTAACTATTACCGGCCATGTCTTGATTCTTACTCCATTCTGAGTATTAATAAAGGTACAGTTTTGAACAGAGACTTCCTCCACTTTATCTGGTTCTTGACCTCTTCCTAAACTCCCTACGCTAATGCCATGACCAGGTCCACAAGTAAGTCGGGTGATATTGATAAATGAACATCCTCCGTTGATAGCAATACAATCATCACCTATTTATATATTTTGTCCAACAATTTAATTAATAATAACATATATGACTTATTTCTTTTGAAAAAAATGTAAGTAAAAAATTACCAGTTCCAATAACGGAGTCGAAAATGTTGACATTAGTTGAACGAGAAATATCAATACCATCAGTGTTTGGACTATTTTCCGGAGCAGTAATGTTAGTTTTGTAAATAGACACGTTTTGGCAACCATTTAAACCAATATGTGCTCCTGGACTATTTATGTGTTTTATTCCACTTATTCCAAGATTGTTGCAGCTTTGAAAGTGCAGTGCCTGCATATTTCATAATTAAATTTAATAGTAATTGTTTTCCATTTTATAATTTTTAAATTTGAAATTTGCACCGCAAGATATTTTGTTGTTGAATATTGGTAATGAGAAAATTCATTTATTATTTTGTAAAATATGTTACCCGAGGATTCTCCGTGCATTTCTTTTCGGTCTCCTGAAAAAAATAAACAATAAACAATTTATTTTCAAATTCACTTATAAAAAAATTATTTTTAAATTTCATTTCTTAATACAAGTACACAAATATTTTGAATAAAATGAATTACAGAATATTAGACGAAGTATATCAGGAAATTTTAGAAAAATGGAGTAAAAATTATCTTTAATATGTATATATATGGTACTGAAATCCAAAATGTTACAAATTTGGTCTTCATAAACACACACGTCCAAATATGTGTTAATGCTATCTTTTACATGTCATATAAGCTGATGCAAAACCATATACACCATTATCATATGAGCTCAATATTATTAAAAACTTGTCTTAATTATATAAAATCAATATTATCTATCACTTAATAATAAAGTCATTCAATTACTTAACTATATTATGCATTTTGTATTACATATTTCCAAGTTCTTTGTTTAATTAGCTCGAACTAATGACTGAATTTTATTCCCGAAATAAATTGTAGCTCAAATATAAATAAGTTTCTTGATATCATAACAACATTAAAATCTCTTAAAAATTTAAAATGATGAAAAATTTATATGTTTATTTTTTATTTAAAGAAATTGCTAACTTTCATTTTTTTGAATTAGGTGAATGATGTGAAATTTAATTCAATAACGATAAAAAAACATATAAAGAAATAGTTGCTTCAAATTGACTACTAAAAATTACAAATAATTACCTTATTACCCCACCAAGTGAAACCCAGACCATCAATTGTACCAGATCCATCAAGAACGAGACCATTCACATCATTGAACACTAGCCAATCAATAATGTTGCAGCCTGGCCATTCATCGCTACTAGGTGCTACTATATTTCCTACAATCTATTGCAAATATATAATTTAAGATATACCCTTTTTGATATTTTAAATTCTGTTCAAAAATATAAAACTATAAATAACACGTATACCTTTATATTAATAACGTCGGATTTGCAAGGACCTTGAAACGTAAAAGGTTTCAAAAGAAAAGAACCTTCTGGTACTATAAGAGTTGGTGCGTTAGTACCATTGTCTTTCTCAACCGCACACAGTACATTCCATGCATTTGAAAAGGCCTTCACAAACAAAAAAATATAATTAATATATATTTAAACTATATTATAAAGATATAAACTATATAAAAAATAATTATAAAAGATTGTTACATTATAATTATCAGTTTTTCCATCTCCATTGCCTCCAAACTTCATCAAATTAAAAATATTATTGCTCCCATCTCCAAAGATTATTATAAAATTAGATGTAACAATCAAAAATACCAAAATGGAGATTAAGCCTTGCATTCTTTAGTTGTAAAATAAAAAGTACTAAATTAATTTTACTTGATGAATTTTATTAGTCAAATAAGCACTATATATATTATTTTAATTCTCACTCTTTGAACTATAGTTTAGGAAATCCAAATCCAACAGATCAGTTAGGATTCTATGATATTTCAAATTTAAAAGAAATAAATCTAGCTACATGTCATACCACGCAAGAAATATAAATGTATGTTAAGGAAATAAAGTTAAAAACATAATATTGTAGATTTGAGAACCATATTTAAATAAAAAAATGCTTTGATTTGTAATTTTGTTTTTAACAATTTAATTACCAGTGCCTAAAAATCTTGGTGATTAAGAGTTTCTGTATATATTTTTTTTGTGGGATTCTATTGGAGACTGAATTTGATTAATTGAATGCTAATTAACTTATAGACTGATATTAATTAATAATAAGATAGTAGCTTTTGTTTGTATTCAGCCCCACTGTATTTTTAGGTTGTTCAATTATTTTTCTTTGAAGAATATGTTTTCTTTAAGAGATTAGATATCAAACTTAAGACATTTCATATCATTTTTGAAAGATGTACAAATAAGATATACCTAATTTGTTAATTTTTATTTTTTAATTAGCACATATAATTAGTATTATCGTAGGGCTATAACTTTTAATGTTTGGGTTACAAAAAGCCCTTCTATAAACATGTCAATTTCCTACTTTATTTTAGTTTCATCTTTTTTTTTTCTTTCTCAATTTTACCGATTCGATGTGAGATAATAATGGATTTTGGTTCACTCCGTAATTTACAATAAACATACAAATAAATTTTTTTATAGGGGACAAAATTGAGTTTAACGAATTATTAATGGATATTTATATAAATTTTTTGACTCATTTCATTATGACATGCCGCACTGAACTGATATTGCATTACTAAATGGAGTAGTTTTGTTGGCAAAAAGGTGTAATCGGTTTTTCAAGTACATAAGCACTTCAATATGGCTACAATTTCCAAAAACGATGAGAAATTCAAGCGAGATGGCAACAACTATGGAAGCAAATACATGACTCGAGTGCAGTTCTGATGCGGCACTTTTTTTATGACCCCGGGGCAATTAGTCATGTTCTTATAATTTAAAACTCAACTAAATGAGGGGCATTACAATTATTCGTACGTTACTGGTGATTTTGACTCACAGGAAACAACCGCAATCGAAAGCGAACTCAACCGTGTGAATAGAAAAATATCTAAATCTAGAGCTAGCAACCTTGAATCGAAAGAAGAGAAAATACGTAGGAAGTTTAATATTCTAACACTATCCTATTACAAAAACTTTGTAACTTCAAGGTTGAATAAATATATGAGTTATGACATTAACATGGTTTAAAGGACATTAAACCTTTGTAACCACGTAATAAAGGTGATCGACTATGTAAATTGTGAGAAATATATTGATTGTGGACTTAAAATTCATGAATTACAAATAAACAATGTGGTGAAATATATGAAGAGATAAATTTGAGTCCGTACAGAACCACCGATTTAGCACGTCTAAAAGGTGACATGTTCAAGGTTTGAACTTCAACTTCTCATTCACTGTTAATCCGTTTTACGCATATAGGTTGCCATTGAAAAGCTCTCGAAATGTAGAATTTAATATCTTGTTTTATATTATTCAAATCATAGCTTTTCCATATTATAAATAAGTCTAAATTTGATAATTCACATCATTATCAATATGCCATATTTCCAACAATCTCACAGATGAATAAAAAATTGAGAACAGTTTGAAGTGGTGATAATACTTTTCGGTCAATACTTACATAGGATAAGTAGGCTACAACTTTTTAACCTTCCCTTGGAATGTAAATTTACTGTATTGTTTAACTAGTAGACCTGATATCCTTGAACTATTCTACCATTTGTGTAAACATGTACAATGATATACCTCTCACAAATATCAACAAATCAAGGTTTTTGGTTCCCATGGTTATGTAGTTTTGGTCATGAACATCTCTTGGTTCTGTGAGAGTTTTACATCACTATACCCAAATAGTATCTTTAGAAGTGAACCCACTTTACTCTCACATATGTAATCTCTTTTGCTCAAACATTGATGCACAAAGGATCATAAAACCATAGCTTAACCTCAACATGTTTTATCACTATTTACATCATAGGAATGAACACAAGATTACCCTCGTAGTGACCACTCAAGATCTATGCTATTAGGTTGTCCTATTGAAACAAGATCATGGAATTTCCAGTCAAATATGTTTGGATATTTTTTACATAGCGCCTTAAAAATTCATCCCATTCCTTTTTATGTCTTTTAAACTTGATCTCATTTTAACTCTTTGCTTAACATATTAGTAAAATTATCTTTCGATCCTACAAATCAATAGAGATAACCGACATTGAGATCAGTTGTTTAATGGTTTTGTGTCGACGATGCATGTGTCTCAACTTACCATTATAGATAACTTTTTATGCTCTTTTAATTATTGCTTGATTATCGTAATGTACACAAATTGTGGGCATAGGCTTTCGCCATTCTAAAATATCCTATAAGAAGTTCGTACATATTCAGATTCTTCTCCCGTTTTATCTAAGGCTACAAACTCAAATTCCATTCTGGAATGAGTAATAATAGTTTGTTTTGATGATTTCTATGACATTGCTCCTCCTCCTAGAGTGAAGATATACCACTTGTACCTTTTGAATTCTTAATGTCAGTTATCTAGCTAGCATGAGAATGTGCCTCTAGTATAATAGGTTCTCTCATATAGTGTAGTTAATAGTTACGAGTATATAGCATATACCTTAGTATTCTCACGATAGCATTCTAATGGTTTTTACCATGATTACTCATGAATCTGCTTAAACTTCTCACAGTATAAGCTATATCAGGCCTTATAAAACTTTTAAGGTACATTAGATTATCTATAATCCTTGTATATTCCCCTTGGTCAGTGCATTCACCTTTGCCTTTGGATAATTGTATACTAACATCTAACGATGTTTTGGCTATACCATCATCACCTTTGTTAAACTTGTCAAGTATCTTATCCACATAGTACGATTGTGTTAAAATGAGATCGTTAAGTGAATGTTGTTTAACTTTGATGCCTAAAATTACATCAGCTTGTCCCATATTTTTCATGTAACAATTTAGAATTTAACATATTCTTGGTACGTCTTACCATTATCCTATGACTTTCAACAATGAGTATGTCATCAACACACACATAGAATAACATATCCTTCATATAGTTTTAACATGCATACAATTATCACACTCATTTATACCATCATGGCATCGTCAAATTTCTTATGCCATTGCTTTGCTGCTTTCTTTAATCTATATAAAAACTTTACAAATTTACAAACTTTTTTTCTTAATCTAAAGCTACACAACTCTCGGGTTGTTCCATGTACATTTCTTCGTCAAGTCTTTGTTCAGAAAAATAGTTTTCACATCCATTTGATGTACTTCAAGATTCCACAAAGTAGCAATTGCAAGAATTATCTAATGAATGTTATTCTCGACACTAGAGTATATACATATCAAAGTAATCAAAGCCTTCTTTTTATCTATAACATTTTTTGATTAAACGAGTCTTGTACTTATCAATTATTCCATCAGCTTTTAACTTACATTTGAATATTCATTTAGAACTTAATGACTTAGTTCCCAGATGAAGATCCACTAATTTTCACGTATGATTTTCCAAGAATCAATTTTATTCCTTATGGATTCTTTCCATGAAGGACTCTCTATAGAACTTATAGCCTCTTTATATGTTTGAAACTCCGCTTCAAACACATACACGTAAAGAAATTTGGATCAAATGATTTTCAATCCTTGTCCTTCACTTCTTCTAGGTTCTACCTCATGATCTGTTTCATTCTCTTGTTGAGAATTTTGATCATCTTCTTCTATTGTTAATTGAAGATTATCATTGTTATAAACATTTTTTTGATAAACTTGACTGTCACTTTTAATAATTTCATGAGACCTTTTGGGACCTGATTGTGAGCGGATGACATTTTGACGGTTGTGACGAAGCGGGCTGAAGGACTTCAATTGAGAGTTTTTCATTTGAAATTCGGAAAATGATAATATTTGGAAATCACCGATTTATTGTTTCACGGGAACAAATAATTTTATTTTATTGAAAGCCTATTTATGGAAACAAATCAGTTTAGAAAATAAATTTTTTAGCATTTTTGAAATATTTGATTAATAAAAAAATTAGTTTTATTTGGAATAAATAAAAAAGGTTACGTGAAAACCAAACTTTTGTAAAAAAATGATTTAAATTATTAATAAAAATACATTTTAAAACAAAATTAAAACGGTTAGAAAACACAATTTAAGAAATATTGAAGTCGTTATCCAGTTTAGCTCTACTAGGAAATTCAGTATAGCCAACCTGACTAGTATTCCTATATATACCTCTTAGACAGAGATTCTAAGTCCGGACAAAACACTTATTAGTCTAACTAGTTCAAATATTAGTTTCAAACATATCATGCCACTTTATCCATTTTTTTGCCTATTTTAAATTTTAATTTTTATATACTCATACAATAATAAAAGCAAGCAAATGAAATTAATATTACAAAAGGTATAGAGAAATAAAAAGAAAAAAACAAATATTACAATCACCTAGTTTACACAGGGTCTAAGAAATATAAAAGAAATCACAGAAAATGAGTGATATTCGCATCCATGTTCGACTTTGAGATTTAACTAATTAAATCTCAAATCTTAACTTCATGAGAACTTTATTAGTCACCTTGCAAAACTCAAATAAAACATCAAAATGGTCATGAAAATAAAAAAAAATGCAAGAATAATGAAATAAAATGTAACATTGAAAAGTAGATAAAATGATTTTACCCTCACGTTTACCTTTATGGTATGATTCAAGAATGCTCGACTTGAACTCTGTAAATATTTGAACAATTATAAAAAAACATATCTTTGTCGATAAAAGTAAAAGAAATAAATAAAAATGATAAAGTTATAGAAAGCTTTTCTAAAGGAAAATTCTAAAACTTATCAAAGAATTACAAAGTATAATAGAAATTGTGTCAAAAGAATAGTCCTTTTTTCAAAAATTTATATAGACTTAAATTTCAGTAAAAATGAAAAATGGAAAGAAATTAATATTTAAAACCTAAATACTAATTATACCAAATTAGAGAAAGGAATAATTGAATCAAAATTTGAAATAATTTGAACATGCTTCTTGTTGCTAAAAAAAATTTCTAGCACTTTTTCACATCATGAGTCTCAATTAACACATCTCATTGTTTTATCATTTATTCATTTTCCTTATTTTTCATCATTTTCTATAATTCAACACAAATATTTAGCTAATTTGATTTATTCTAAAAAAAAAGAAATTATTAAAAATATAATAAAACCAAAACAAATAAGTCAAAGTTAAATAAAACAAAAACCATAAAAAAGTAGGTTAAAATAAAATGAAAATTAACATATACACATAAAATAAAATTGTTCAAAGTCTCATTAAGTTCAAATGTCATCTTGGTACACATTCAAGATAAAATTTCATCTCATACCAAGCGGATCGTGCTCAGAGACTGCCTCTTGTGTATAAGATCTCACAAATCCACATAGTAGATATTTATTTGTACACGAAGATATCACGATTAACTGTAAAAAGTGTAGTGTGTAATATTTACCATTGGGAAGAAAAAGAGTATTTGGTGATTTGCCATTGTAATTTGTTGTATTTAGTGGTTGACATTGATTCGATGACATGTTAGGTGACATTGACTCGATGGCACGTCGAGTGATATTGGCTCGAAGGCGTGTCGGGTATATTATGTTTAGATGGTGACATTGGCTCGATGGCTCATCGAATGACATTGACTTCATGGCTCGTCAAGTGACATTGGCTCGATGGTTGGTCAGGTGACATTGGCTTGATGGCTCGGTGGGTGACGCATGCTCGAGGGCACGTCAAGTGACATTGGCTCAATTGTGAGCGGACGACGTTCGACCCACGTGGTTGCCGCGAGGCGCCGACCCCGTGAGCTGGGGCGTGGGTTTTTTTCCAAAAAGGAAACAAATGGTTTTGTTAAAAATGTGTTGCTTGAAAATGATTTTTAAGTTTAAAGTCTCGAGACCTAAATCTGTAGTCTATATTACAGAGTCGCCACCCTGATAAACTCTTCCGAGAAAATTTGGTACAACTTAGATCTGTTTGCCTTATCTATACCATAGAACAGAGATTCTGGTTCGGATGAGCTACTTAATTTGTCATCATTTGAGTTAAATTGCACTATGTTGGAAACCATGTTTATAATATTCGAACTAAACTAGGTATTTTCAGTTTATGTTTTAGTTTATTGCCCATGCATAAAGCGGTAAATAAATTGCAAAAAGTAAACGCGTTGGAAATTAAATACGCCTAATATACGGGGGATTAATTACATTTTTGGGAGGGAGGATTACAAATCGCCTAATACATTGGAATCTAAGGGATACAATCGCCTATAATACATCGATATCTAATGAATTTTATATTTGATCTCAATATTAAATATGATACCCGAAGGAAATTAAATCCTAACATTCATCTGACCATAGTTTACCTGCATCCACAAAAGTTAGCACAAATATCGCACATCACAAGTTGTAGCAAATATGATCGTTTTGATCTTTTGCGAAACCCGAGCGATCTAATTTAAAACATGAGAGATTTGAAATTCTTATGGAAAAAAGGTTCATTTTATACACGTAATTTATTTAATCATTTTATTAGTGAAAATGTCAATTGTGAACATTTGTCGGGTCGGTTATTCGCGAACTTTGGTTCCCTTCGTTAGGGTATCCTAGCACACTTCACAATAATATTAGCAAAAATTAATCGGAGTCCGAATAAGAAAATAACATGGCGTTATTGAACCCATTCTGAAAGGGAAATCGTTAAAGTTGGTAAAATACCATCCCGGTGAAGGGGAATCGACTTCAACCTTTCAAACACGTTTCGGACCGATTTCGAGTTTGTAAAATTCTCAAATAAACATCTTATGTTACTAAAAGCTCAGATTTTCAGTCTGAATAGTCACCATTGACCCTCCTGAACATAAAACGATGTTTGAAAATTTTCCAAACATTCTACCTGTTATGCTTGAAATGCAATGTCGTTAACCGCATTGTTGATGTCATTAACGACATCAGTGATATCGTTAATGACATTGCAATGCTATTAATGGAATTGCAGTGACAGATATAGATAGCGTTTTACATTTTTCATTTTACATCTCATGCATATATACCAAGTACAAACAAGTTAAGCACGACTCTAGGAACTCAGAGGCTTACCCATTAAGAACTACTCTTGAGGGAAAATCCCAGAATATTAGTCTTAACAAGAGGAAGAAACGAATTAGTAGTCCTTTTCCATAAAGATTAGACTTTAAAAGGAAAGAAGTGAAAATCTAACTAACGTTGTAAAGGAGGAGCTAAGTATTCCAAATGTGTGGAAACGCTTGCCAAAACCACTCACACCAAATCCTATAGTGTTAGAAATTAGTGAAAGTAGTTGAAGGGACTCTAAACCTCAAAGTGTGCTTACTTTCTCTACACAACTCTAGTTTATCCAAGAAATGAATTAAACCTCAAACTTGCCTAAATAACCTAAGTGCCCCAAGTTCATACTCTCTTCATGAACTTACACTCATAAGCCTCAAATTTCCAACAACTATAAGCAAAAAGAACCTTAACTAAGTTTCAAAATACTCAACAACACTCAAGAACACCAAAAACTCAATCTTTTCTTAGAACTCTCTTTCTTGCTTTAATGAACTCTCTTTTCTGTAACATTCAACTCTCCTCATAAGGAGCTCTCTTCAATCCAAAGTCAACTTAGCTTAGATTTAGGCCATGCTTTCACTTTTTTACTTTTATCACTTGATCCCATGCAAAGAGATGTGTGACAAATCCTAGGTAAGGTGTCTAAGATTGATTTTGCAAAGAAAATGTCCGAGCATGTGGGGGGAGTGGGCTTTTAATATGAGAATTGTAGGAAGTGCAATTTTGGTTTTGCTACTACTGCGATATCGTTAACGACATGGGGACATGTCATTAATGATATCAACTATGTTGTTAATGACATGGCACTTTCAGGCTGGGCTTTTTTTTGAATTAGAGTGGGCTAAGGAAGGGAAGGCCAAACGAAACAAAGTAGATTTTTTCTAGAGATTTTTCAGGACCCTGCAAAGTGTAAAACTCTAACAAGGAAAAATTACATCTTCATCATCGAAGTCGCAAGTAGGGAGCGAAATCTCATGCTCATAGGCTTCCCCTTGAGGGATCACTACTGATATGAGATCAGTATGGTCCCACGATTGAAGGAGCAAGGGAGTTTAGAGATGATACTTGTGTTAGTTAATCAAAGTAGTAATTGAACATGCAAATGTTGCAAGGTGGAATTTCAAAACTAAAAATTAACCTAAGGATCTTCTAAGCATGACATGATTGAGATAATCTATGTTAAAACATTCCATAATTGCTTTTAGGTTTATAAAGCTTATAAAAGAAACCTAGCTTATAATTTTAGAGCATTACTAGTTGATGCGTGCATTCTCCCTTTTGGTGACGGTGTTCCCTTAGAGCAATTCAGCAGAACTTTGTTAGCACGAGCTTCCAAACTAGAAGAGACTCTATGATTGATCCACATGGATCTTCAGCGACCTAAACCTCATTGAGTAAGAACCCAATAGTAAACAGCAACTACTAGACTGCTCAAAAACCAACCTGAAAAATAAACCAAAAAGGCTCACTTTAGAAAGAGCCTTCAAAAGAATTCTTCGATTATTTGGAGAAACTCATGGAGGATCTCGCACAACAAAGGAAGAAGAGGATGTCGAACTCAGAGAGAGAAACTAAGATGAAGAGAATTATGTGAGTTGAATAAAGAGGAGATGGAGTCCTATATATAGGGAAAAAGGGGTAGTGTTAGACTTCCCCTCAATTACTAGGTGGGATGGGAATATTCCCATCCCACCCTAATCGAGTTAGCCGCATGGGTTGCATAAGGCAAGCCCTTGCGGGCTTACCTTGTAGCCACGAGCTAGAATAGCGACCCGTGTAAGCGCTGCCATGGGTAGCGCTTGAGGGTTGCAGCCTGATAGCGCGTATGTGTTTGCCTATGCGCTAGCGTCCCATAACCATTTCAGCTAGCGGGCCAGCCGTGCAAGCCCCACTTCGATCAACCCATGTTCATTTGGGGTCCACCAGCAACGGGAAAAATTCCCTTGCTCCGCTATGTGTAATTTTTCACTATTTCCTCTTTATTTACTTTAATTATTAATTTGGTCCAACCAATTAATAGTTCTTCTAACGAATTCGACAACTTATATTTTCGGCATAGACCCAGTCTGTAGCTTCTTTACTTAGTCCGATAAAGACCCAAAGTGTGTAACCTCATAGGATCCCAAATTATTGAGCCACTAGAGTTTAACCTAAACTTGGCTTCCCATCCGAGAACCTTTAGGCTCAGTGTTCCAAACCGATATGGAACCCGATAGCTATAGGCGATCAAATGGGCTTTCTAGCAAAGGCGTATGATCCACCAATACTTGGAATGTCACGTGCGTGTGACTTGATCCGGTTCTGCAGTAGTAACCAATATTATATACTCCTTCCATCATGTTAAGTACCAATAGTTTATTAAGCTCTGATTAAGTGTTAGCTCATGTAATAGTTGTAGCCTTCCTAGAATTAGACTTGTTCACAAAAAACACCACTCAGCCATTATGTATCAAGATTGACTAAAAACCCATTCTATAACTCTTATACTCTGATCAAAGGTTTATGATTGTGTCACCTCAACAAGGGGCACTAAGGTACATCTCACACTATATAACTATATCAGGAGCGATGGATCCCATCTTTACTACTCAGTTTACCAACATGTGATCATCACTATACCCTTAATCACCCATGTCATCTTAATCGACAGGGTATGAATAAGTATGACCCAAAGTATAGAAACTCCTAAACAAGGTAACCAGTATCTCATGTCTGAGGATACTTGTACTACTATTGAAATAAGACTTGACACCAACACATGGATATAGTTATTTCTAAGTGTGTCTTATAGCGGTCTCCAATATATTACCCGCATACATTCATGTGTTAACTCAAGGTACCACCTTAAGCTCGTGAGATCAGTTGCTTGGATCTAATCTAAGGAGTAAGCCTACACATGCTAGTCTATCTGTTTCATTGATGTCCAGTCTCAATGAAACTATGACTAGGGATATTTAGACTATTTATAGCAATATGTATGTGCAGTTCTCACACCACATAGCTCCCATTATGTCCTCACACTTTTATGCTATAAAGTAGTCATGAACTTTGTCTCATCAATGAGCATATAAATATTTAATACTATACATATATGATACTAGAGAGATACATAAGTTAATTAAAAGCACTGATAAGCAACAAAGATGCTTTAATTATTATTAATAATAATTCAAAACCGTTTGTAATTATAGCTAATAAATATATAAGGCCCTAATTGTCTCTAGGGCATACATCATGTATAACAATCTCCCACTTCCACTAGAGCCAATTACTCATGTGCTTCATGCCATACTTGTTAACATGCTGCTCATGTTTAACCTGAGTCAATGGCTTAGTCAGCCCATTCGCTAGATTTCTATCCATTGGGATGTATAAATCTATATCTCTCTTAGCTACTATCTCCTGAATGAGATGGTATTTTTTAAGTAAATGTCCATTTTTTTACGAGAGTGTGCTTCCTTTGCTTCAGCAATAGCCCATTGTTATCGTAATAGATCGCTATTCGATTTACAATGTTGGACACCACTCTGAGATCACTAATAAATCCCTTAAGCTAGATAGCTTGGTTAGCTGCTTCAGAAGTAGCAATGTACTTAAATTCCATGGTTGAATCGGTAATCGTTTCCTATTTGAAACTCTTCCAAATAACCGCCCCTCCATTTAATATAAACACATACCCTAACTGGGACTTATAATAATCTCTGTCAGACTAAAAACTCATGTCGATGTATCCCTTCAAAGTGAAATCACCTTCTCCATATACTAAAAACATATCCTTAATCCTACGTTAGTACTTAAGGATAGTTTTAACACGATCCAGTGCTTCTAACCTAGGTCAGATTGAAATCTGCTCGTGACGCTCAACGAATGTGAGATGTCAGGCCGAGTGCATATCATAGTATACATGATGGAACCTATCATTGAGGTATAAGGTATTCCATTCATGCACAGTCTCTCCTCTTATGTTCTCGGACACTCAGATTTAGAAAGGTTAATCCCGTGAGACATTGGGAGATAACCCTTTCTTAACTGCTCAAGGTTAAATCTAGCCAAAACCTTGTCTATATATATACTTTGTAGAAGACCTAGCCAAAACCTGTCCACATTCCCGTCAAGGAATGCTGTCTTCACATCCATCTGTCAAATCTCATAATGGTAATGAGTGGTGATGGCAAGGAGTATCCTAATAGACTTCAGCATGGCCGCTTGTGAAAAGGTCTCATCATAGTTAATGAATTCCTTTTGAATGTACCCTTTTGCAACCATCCTTCCTATGAGCACGAGATTTTGTACCAGCTCGCTCATTCAATGATTACGGCTTTTGGGATTTTTATCCTCGAATCACACGATTTTTTATTATCCAAAAATCTCTGAATGGGAATGTTCCTTGTCGCAAATTTATTTTAAGGATTTAAATTATTTTTTTAAGACTTAAAAAAATAGATTTTGGTAGTAATTAATTAATTTATATTTTTATAAAATTTCTAGCGAGCCTCGCCAGAGTTTCTGGCTGGCGTGGCTCGCCGGAATCCGTCGATGGCGAGCCTCGCCACCTTGCCGGATTCTGTCTAGGCTCGCAAGAATTTCCGATGAGCCTCGCCAGAAAATGTTTCCTTTTGGATTTTTTGGGTATTTTCACCTATAAATATTCGTGGAATTTTTAGTATTCGAGACCGAAAAAGATTAAAAAAAAAAAATTTTTTTCTGTCACCAACGACGGAGGAATTATTACAAAAAATAATATTTTTTCTAGAGACTTTTTCTAAATTTCTTTTAAGATTTCTTTGATTATATTCGGATCCAAAACACTTTTGGATCCCTAATCTAATTATTTTCAAATCATTTTTTTCTCCACTTTTCTAAAAAATCCTCAGATATTCTCAGGTCTAAAACAAATTTAGAACCCGAGTCAGATGATCTTTAATGATAAATAAACATTTATTTTTCCACACTAAGCACAACTGAAAAACGAACGAGGAACGCTTTCGAGGATCGAACGGATACACCGAAGTGGATTCACACCGAAAGGGTAAGCCTTTGAGTTCCTAGAGCTGCTTTGCTTCATGCTCATTATATTTTTCTCTACTTCATCTTACTTTTGGGACCTAGGTATTATTTTATTTTCTCTTACAATGTAAATATCAATGCAATATTTCTCTTTTTCTATTTCGTTTAATTTTTATTTATGTTAGATTACCCCCACGAAGGGAATAAAAATTATTCCCAGATAACAGCCCCCACTATTTTACCATGCAAGCGATTTCATTAATTAAAATGAGCAACCAATGTGTTAATAAAATGAATCATTTTATTTTCAATAAAAAATCTATTATCGCAATTTTTTTCAACAGGCCACATGGGCGTAGCCAAAACCAAAATCGACATATGTGCAATATCGTAATATACCATGTGCTAACCTTTTTGGATGTAGGTAGATTAGAATTAGATGTATGCCTAGGATTTTATTTTCCTTCGAGTATCGCATTTTAATTATTTTTGGGAAATATAATTAATAGATTAGGCGGGTGGTTGCAACCTCTGAGGTTTTGTTATTTTTAATCTTTACTTTTCCGCATTTATTTATTGTCTTATGGATGGATTTACCGCTTTCAAATATACGTGAATCATGCATAATAACTTCAAAATTACTTAAGTGCGAATATGCACAATTAAGAAATATGGTTTTCTTCAAATGTAATATAATGTGATCCAATAAGAAATAAGCAACTTATCCCTAACCCGAATCTCTATGTCTTAGTGGGCCTTCCCCCAGACATTAAGCTTCATAGGACTCTAATTCCTGGAAAGAGCTAATCCAGGTGGCGACTCCACACTAAGAGACTATGGATTCGGGTTTGAACCAATCTAAAAACCCTTTCGCTCTCTCTACCAATTTTCTTGGGTCTATGACCTAGTACATTTTAAACACCCTAGTGGACCGTGCCTCTCACCTCATTAGCGCGCTCTAGGCCGATCTCTCCATGTCGTTCGCTTAGAGTGGCAACTGTGAGCGGACGACATGGTGCGATGGGCCAAGAGCGCGCAGAGATGAGAGGTGCGGTCCATCGGGGTGTTTAAAAAGTACCGGGTCGTGGACCCCGGATGGTTGAAAGAGAGAGCGAAAGCATTTTATATCAATCAAACCCGAATCCACCATCTCTTAGTGTAGAGTCACCACCTGGATTAGCTCTTTCTAAGAAATAGAGTCCTATGGGGCTTCACATCCGGGGGATGGCCCACTAAGCCATAGAGATTCAGGTCCGGGATAAGTTGCTTGTTTCTTATTGGATCACATTATATTACATCTATAGAAAATCGTATTTCTTGGTTATGCATATTCGCATTTAAGTCATTTTTCGAGTTATATGCATGATTCACGTATATTCTAAAGCATTAAACCATCCATAAAGCATTAAATAAATGCGGAAAAGTAAATTAATAAATTACAAAAATTGGGGGATGCAACCACCCACCTAATTTATGAATTACATTTCCTCAAATATATTTGTAATACCCGAAGGAAAATAAAATTCTAGGCATACATCTAACCTGCATTCACAAAGTTTAGCACGAGATATCGTACATATGTTCGATTTGATTTTGAGAAGGCCCGTGTTGCCTAATTAAAACATCGACAGTTTAAAGTTATTATTTTAAATAAAAATGGTTTATTTTTATTTACACATATGTTGGTCAATTTTTATTTAGTGAAAATGATCGCATCACAAGAGGTGAAGCCTATTATCCGGGAATAATATTTATTCCCTTCATGGGGGGATTCTAACAGATGTATTTTTATTAAACAAAAAGAAGTAAAGATGGAGGAGAATTATTACAACAATATTTACATAATAAATGAAATAAAATAAATTCCTAGGTCCACATATAAAACAACATCGGAAACACGAGATAAAACAACTCTAGGAACTCAAAGGCTAACCCTTTCGGTGTGAATACACTTCGGCGTATCCGTTCTATCCCCGGGAGCATTCCTCGTTTGTTTTGATTTAATTGTGGTTTGAATGGAAAATACATGTTTATTTATCAAAAGATAATCCGACTTGGGTTCTAAATTTGTTTTAGACCCGAGAATATCTGAGGATTTTTGAAAAAGAAATAGAAGAAAATTGATTTGAAAATCACAAAGTTTGAGATCCAAACGTGTTTTGGATCTGAATATAATCAAAGAAACCTTAAAAGAAATATAGAAAAATTCGGAATTATTTCTCTAGAAAAATATTATTTTTTTGTAAAAATTTCTCCGTCGTTGTCAAGAGAAAACTATATATTTGTGAATTTTTTCCCATCCCGAATACTAAAAATTCCGCGAATATTTATAGGAGAAAATACCCGAAAATTCCAAAAGGAAACATTTCCTGGCGAGGCTTGCCAGATTCCAATGAGCCTCGCCAGAAATTTCGGTTAGGCTTGTCGGATTCCGATGAGCGATTCCAGATTTATTTTTTATTTATTTTTTAATTTTTAATTTTATAAAAATATAAATAAATAAAGTATTAACAAAATCTTTTTTTTAAGTCTTAAAAAAATAATTTAAGTCTTTAAAATAAATTGGCGACGAGGAACATTCCCTTCGGAGATTTCTAGATAATCGAAAATCGTGTGATTCGAGGATAAAAATCCCGAAAAGCTATCATCATTGAACACGAGAGCTGGTACAAAATCCTGTGCTCACACTTGCTTTATAGGTAACTATGTTACGGTCCATGTTATTTTTCTTCTTGAAAACCCACTTGCATCCTATGGGCCTAATCCCACTTGGAGCATCAATCAAGCTCCAAACTTGATTTTCGTACATGAAGCCCATCTCTGACATCATGGCTATAAGCCATTTGTCAGATTTTGAGCCCTCCATTACCTCCTTGTAAGTCCTGGTCTCATCATCTTCTATAAGGAAGAGATGTTTATCATCAACGATGAAAAACCCTTATCGCTTGGGAGCGATTGGAGCCCGGACTGACCTTCGTAATGTTGGTGTTATATTAGGTTGTTCCATACTTACACTATCTTGTGTAACAAGTGTAGGTATAATTAGTTGATTATCTATTTGATCTTCTTGGGTGCCTAACTCGAGATTGCTCCCACTAGCTTTCTTAAGTATATGCTCCTTCTCGAGGAGTTGAGCATTTCTGGAAACAAGGACTTTTTGTTCATTAGGATCAAAGAAGGTATACCCTATAGTCTCCTTAGGGTAACCTACAAATAGACACCTGTCAAAATTAGCACCCAGCTTACTTGAACTCATCCTCTTTAAGTAAGCAAGACATCCCCAAACTCTTAGGTGAGAAAGAGCAAGTTTCTTACCATACCATGATTCGTATGGAGTTTGATCAACTGATTTAGAGGGCACTCTGTTTAGAATATAAACTACGCTCTCAAGTGCATTACCCTAAAAGGATATGTTGAGTTCTACTTAGCTCATCATGGAATGAACCATATCGAGCAGGGTTCTATTCCTCCTTTCTAACATTCCATTGTGTTGGGGTGTATAAGAAGGTGTCCATTGGGATAAAATAACATTATCCCTTAGATAATCCTAAAACTCTTATCTTAAGTATTCACCACCTCGATCATATCGTAGGGTCTTGATACTTTTTCCAAGCTGTTTCTCTACTTTGGTTTTGAACTCTTTGAATTTCTCAAAACTTTCAGACTTGACCCTCATAAGGTACAGATAACCATATCACGAGTAATCATCAATAAAAGTTATGACGTAGACAAACCCTCATGTGTCTTAACACTCATTAGACCACATACATCGAAATGTGTCATTTCCTAAGTACTAGTGGCACGCTGACCCTTACCTTTGAAAGGTTTCTTAATCATCTTCCCTTTTAAACAAGGTTCCCACGGACCATAGGATTCCTATTCAATTGGGACTAAGTCTCCACATTTGTGTAACTTAGTTAAGTGAGTCTCATTTATATGGCCTAGATGATAGTACCATAAGTATGAGAATTTCTCATGATCTAGTCTCGATTTCTTAATACTATTCATATTTAAAATTTCAGTTTTAGTATCTAGAATATAAATGCCATCCACAGATATTCCACAAACATAAAGAATATTATCACTTTGAATTTGATATTTATTATTAGAAAATAAAATTTCAAATCTCTCTGTTGCTAAAAGTGCAACATAAATAATATTCTTAATGACAGCAGGAATATAATATCAATTTTTCAAAACTAAAACTAGGCCACTAGGTAAACAAAGGATATATGTTCCCACAGCTGTTGCAGCAACCCGTGCTCCATTTCCCTCTTTGCAAGCTTCCTACTGTTTCACAATCCCTGCATAGAAGTATAGATATGAGTACCACTACCAATATCTAATACCCAAGTAGACTCATAGGGAACTGTAGAGAAACTCTATCATGAACATACCTGAAGAAGATGCCTCACTTTGCCTCTTCTTCACTTGTTTAGAAATCAGAGTTCTTAACTCGCATTTCATTTCAGCACTTTTCATGGGTCTTCTCTTAACCTTGAAAGCCTTGGACTTTATTATCTTTCGATCCTCAGCAACAAGTTGATTCTCAAGTTTATTTCTAAACAGTATATCATATTGTTCTAACAAGTCTACCATCTCGAAAAAATACAATAATCATTGATGCCATAGAAATTTGTTTTGAAATTGTCGTACCTATATGGTAGACCATTCAACAAAACCTATTTCAAGGTATCCTGATCATAAGTAACTCCCATTTTCTTTAACTATTTAGATTATCATACAGTTATGGTTGATAAGTGTATAATTACACTTATTTTCATATTAATTTTATACACTAAACACTATAGTTTAAGTCATTTTTATACTTCATATAAAAGATTTCATGTGGTATGTAGTTGTTTTTTATGCAAATGCAGATGTTAGGTAAATCTTGGGAGTAAAATGATCTAAAGTGGAGTTTTATGAAAAAAGAGTGAAAAAGGTGCAAAACGTTACGTGGAACTTAAAGATTTGGCTTAGGATCAAAGCTGTCAAAGATCGGTGAAGTTACAAGGATAATTCTGAAGAAAAATGCAATTCACAATCGTGACAATCATTCACGGTCGTGACTTGTTCTTCTTCAAAGTAGAAATTTGCCAATCAAAGATTCACGGTCGAGACTTGTATATCGCGATCGCGACTTGGATGATTTTCTGGTTTAATCTTCTTAACTACCAACTGCCAGATAAGGATGATTAACTACCATCAACCTCCATCAACTACCAACAAATAGACACCAATTAGAAATCAACCAATCATGAAAAGGTGGTTATCCATTGTGGATTAGATTGAAGCTTCTCAACAAATCACAATGAAGTGATGCAATCTTTTACCAATGGATACAACTCTTCGTTTGGATAGACACAACCCTTAAATAGGGCTCCAAACCTTACAATTATAAGGTTACGTATAGTGTGTGTAGATAGAGAATTCGCTATGTTCATAAGTGTTAGCGAGAAAATGTCTCGGTGATTCAAATCCTTGTTTCGATCACTAGATTTCTCTATATTCTCACACGATTGTTGTATAAGTGTACTTGCAAATCACTTATCAATAAAAGTTTTCATTCTTCAATATTCGTTTGTTCGATATTCGCAAAGAATAGAATCCCATAGGAGATTCTGTATGGGCCGAGACCGAATTCAAAGCAGACACAGGAATTGTGGGAATTGACGACTCCCATTAAAGAGTGGATACGGTTTGATCAACTTTAGCTTTCACTTGCATACCTTACAACTTTTCTTTGCTTTCTACTTATACTTTCTATTTTGAAGTTTATGATATGTCTATGTGTCATAATGCTTATTTGGTATTAAATCTTTTATATTAATCAAGTTATATGCGTTGGAGTTAATTTTAAGAGTAGTTTTGGGGTTAAGAATATCGTGTATAATCACTAGATCTATGATATAACACTGTTTAGTGAGCCAACATTTTTGGAATGGTAACTTGCTAAATGTGGCTATATGAGAGTGACCCGTACTAAGCATAGTATTGACGTTGTCCAGGTTTTGTATAATTGTCTTAATTCATTTGCGCTAGGTTTAGAAAAGTTATTTCATGTGTTCCTTTGTTGCGAATAATTGAACATCTGGGTGTTTTCAACCGAGTCTGTTAGATTAGTCTAGTGAATCGTAACATCTTTGTTGAACTCGCATGTTCTCTCTGCTATACTTATTTCTTAGGGAAAATCTATATATTTATATCTATCCATTCTTCATTCTAATCCTCCCAACATAAATCCAAAAATATTTTATTTTCTTTATTCTATCTTCCTTATTGATCTTTAGACTTGGTTCCTTCCCTGTGGGTTCGATATCTTTTAAAACTACATTGCAACTGTATACTTACAGTTATCATCATTTTTCTATTTGATAAGAGGTACTGACAACACCTATATTTTTGTTGAACAAGTTTTTGGCACCATTAATATATAGCCAAATCTTGCGAACAAATTATAAAACTTATTAGTAGAAAAGTGGCGAACAAGTTTTTGGCGCCGTTGCCGGGAAAGGCAATAGTATTCCAAGGATCAAATTTCCGAGGAAGATAATTGTGTTCTAGAGATTTAATTTCTGGAAAAGAGGTAATTATATTTTATATGTTATTAATTTTTATTAATTTTATTATTTATATTATCTTGTTATTAACATATTTTTCTTGCTTATTGATTGAGTTTTCTTTCTAGCATGTGCATGCCAAGTACGGGTAGTTCGGGAGCAAGTTTGGCATCTTTTGAATCGAAATAGAAAAATTTGGTAGGACAAGAAAACAAAAATATAAGAGATAAGAGAGAAGAATGGCTCACGATCAAGAGCAAGTTGAAAATCCGAATCCAAACTAGGATCAACCTCTACCAAGGCTTATGGATTATGTTATTCTGACCATCAATGGTAATAATCAAGGAATTGCTAGATCAACAATTGATGTGAATCAGTTTGAAATAAAACCAGCATTACTTCAAATGATTAGCAATGTGAAATATTATAGTCTACCCAATGAAAATCCGAATTCTCACATTGCAAACTTTTTAGAAGTCTGTGATACTTTCAGAATGCCCAATGTTCTTGAAGAAGTAGTTAAACTTCGCTTATTCCCATTTACACTCCATGATAAAGTGAAAGTTTGGTTGAATTCATTACCCCCAAATTCAATCACTACTTAGAACCAATTAGCCCGAGCCTTTCTGACTAAATATTTCCCTTTAGCAAAAACCGCACGACTCATTAAAGAAATCACTTCCTTTACCCAGAAAGATAGTGAATCCTTATATGAAGCCTGGGAATGTTATAAGGAACTTCAATGAGTTTGTCCTCATCATGGTTTACCTCAAAATGTTATTCTGCAAACTTTCTACAATGGAATAAATCATGCATCGAGAGGAGCAATTGATGCTATGGATGCGGTATCTCTTATGAAGAGAACTAGTCAAGAAGCTTTTGAACTTTTGGAAGATATGGGAAGCAACAATAGTATGTGGCCAGTGGAAAGAGCACATGTAAGTATTACTAATCCTACTCATTCACATGCTGCATCTACATCTTCTAATTCAATTAAAAAGGTCCATGAATTAGATTCAATTTCTATTATGCAAGCACAAATATCTGCTTTATCTAACAAGATGGATAATATGCATGTAAATAAAAATAACCCTTTGACATGTGAAAATTGTGGTAAAATTGCACGTACAGCTTTTGAGTGTAACTTTAACCCATGTGTAGGGGAGCAATTAAGTTATGTTCAAAATCAAGGGAATTCTTATAATGGAAATAACTATAGAAATTCTAATTGGAAGTATGTTGATAACCAACAAAAGAATTACCAGAGTACTGATAAAATAGGGTAGTTAACAAGTAAAATAGACAAGCTTCTAGACGGAGTTTGTAATTAGCAATCAGAGTCAGAAGAATGTTACAAAAAGTTAGAGAATAAGATGGATCAAATGTTTAAAAATCAATCATCTTCCATTCATAATTTGGAAATACAAGTTGGTCAATTAGTAAGTGCTATTCCATCTAGAGGAAAAGGCCATCTACCTAGTAATATAGAAGGAAATCCTAAGGAAAATGTGCATGCTATAGCCCTTCATAGTGGAAAATTACAAGATGAACCAAATCCTTCGGGTATTCTTGCTAATGATTATGTTGAAGTGCCAGATGAATATCCAAGTAAATCTGATGACAGTGCTGGAGTGGATGAACAACATAAATTCGGAGAGGTTAATGCCCCTCAACCACAATTTCCACAAAGAATGAAGAAGAAGAATGAGGATAAGCAATTCATCGAATTCATCAACAAACTCAAAGGTCTGGAAATAAATCTTTCATTTATTGAAGCCATAACTCAGATTCCTAACTACTGTAAGTTTATCAAGGAACTTTTTCTCGAAAGTGTAGTTTAGAAGGAATATCAAAATTATCATTAACTGAAGATTGTAGTAAAATAATAACTACTACAATGCCCACCAAACTAAAAGATCCAGGAAGTTTCACAATTCCATGTAAACTTAGAAACATTTCTTTCCCAAAATGTTTATGTGATCTTGGGGCTAGTATAAACCTTATGCTTTTATCGATCTTCAAAGAATTAAAACACGATGATGAAATTAAAAGGATAAATATGGTCTTGCAATTGGCCGACCGGTCTATTAAACGTCCTTATGGCATAATAGAAGATGTACTAGTTAAAGTGGATAAATTTGTTTTCCTAACTGACTTTGTTGTGCTAGATTTTGCATATAATGAAAAGTGTTCTATAATTTTAGGAAGACCATTTATGTATATTGGAAAAGCATTGATAGATGTTTCGGAAGGTAAAATTAAGTTAAGGATAGGAGACAATACTGTTGAATTTAACATGGGTAAAGTTGATAAATATCCTATGGATGAAGATATTTGCATGAAACTTGACTTGATTGGTGCTTGCATCCAAGAAGTTGTTAAGCTAGATTTCATTCATGAATATGAAGTCGAAGGATTGAAAAACTCCATTGATCCCTAAATCTCTTATATTTTCATTATATATTTATATAGTATAATATAGTAGATTTTATTATTTTGTGTATATTTTTTTAAGTTAATGTGTTTTCAAAAATAAAGGAAAAGAACAAAAACTTTTAGATTTTGGCATTTCACGGATGTGACATGTATCGTGCTCGTGATCATTTTGATTTGAACTTTCTGTTTCTGAGTATGAGAGAGTCACGATCGCAACTTACTCTCGCGATCGTGACCTATCCGATCTGCACAATAGTTATTGCTGTAACAACTATTTTCTAACGGTTATATTTAGAATATATCCATTGAATAGGCAATAATTATCCTAATTTCCCTATAAATAACCTCTTTTCATGTTTTGTTTTTTAAAAAAATCATATTTTTAAACTCAAACCTTTGCAAAAATCAAGTCTTCTCTATTTTCCAAAATCAAGTACTATTCTTTGTTTCTTGATTTCAATGGCTCCTAAGAAGTCTACAGCAACTTCATCAAAGAGGAAAAGGAAAATGGTGAATCAACAAAACAAAGTTGGTTGTCCCTTTCAGATTTATGGTGATGAGGAAGTGGAAAGATACTTGAGAACCAAGAACTTTGATTTTCACAGTACGCTTTTCTACGATCCTACTTTTGCTATTGATGCTGAGATTCATGCAAAAGTAGAAGAGTATTTCTCACTGTTTGGATTGGAGAAGTTTGTGAATTTGTGATTTCCTTTTATTGAAGAATGGGTCCTTGAATTCTTAGTTACAGTTGCTGATGATGGGAATGTCTTGAAGAAGAAATTTAGGAATGAAGGAGAAGAATATAAGTTTACAATGATGGATTTAATCAAGTGGTTTTATTTGAAAGAGAATTTTGATGAAATTGAAAAACATGAAGATTACAAGTTGATAGATATTTGGACAGAATTAATGGTGATTGGATCGATACGATGTCAAAAATTCTTCCAACAAGAACATCCGAAGCAATAGTCTTCTCTACCTTCATAAGTTTATTTCTCAAAGTCTTTTCTTTCGATATGAAACAACTAAAGTGTCAATGAAGGACTTGGAAATATTGGAGTGCACATCATAGTTTTGACCAAAGTTTCTGATGTATATTTTGGAATCCATCACTAGTCTGACTACACATAAAGAGGCTAGAGTTCGAGGTGCAAATACGATTTGTATGATAATTTTGGAAGCAAAAAATCAATTACCATACCAATATAATCCAAGGGAGAAATTTAATTTTATGGGAGGAGTGTATATGAAGAGAGCAGGATTGGTTAAAGAAGAAGGAGGAAAGTTTACACTTTTATGATATGAAGTAAGGATAAGGAAGCTTAGACTGACGCAAGAGTCTACTACTCAAGAAAACCAACAAGACAAAGAGGATGTTGAGGAAGTTCAATTCGAGAGTGTTAATTCAAGACAAGCCTCAAAAAGTAAAAGTGATACTTGGAGAGGAAAGTTTGTAAAAGATGTTGACCAAGTGTGCCTAGACATTGCCACCATACAGCAAGATGTTCGTCAACTGACAAAATCTAACAATTTCATTGAACCGGAAGTTGAATACATACTTTAGAATGCAAAATTTGGAAATGTCTCTCTTCTGAAGAGTAAAATGGGTTCAATTTCTTTCCTTTATCTTATTTTAGTTGTCTGTTTAAATTTTGATTTTTATAATGTCTCACAATGAGGACATTGTGTTCTTTAGTGTGGGGGGACATTTGTAAAAATTCCGTAAAATAAAAAAAAATTGAATAAAATAAAAAAATAGAAGAATTTGAAAATTTTTCTTGATATTTTTGTTAATTATACATTATCATTTCTTATACTTTACTAACATTTGTCCAAGGTTATTGTGAGTGTTAGGTATTTATAAGTTTGATGTTAGTGCACAACATTTATCAATTTAGCAAGGATGAGTGGTGAGTAACATTCGAGAGCAACATTCCAAGTAAGTTTCAATATATATTTCGATGTAACATGAATTAGTATAAGTTATATAGTTTTAGTTTAATGCTTCCGATAAGTTTAAGTTGAGTAATATCTAATAGTATTCTTACTATGAGTTTTGTATGCAAATCTCGAATAAGTCCTATATAAGTATTGAGTGTGTTTAAAGTGTTAGGAAACTATAGCCATAATACTTTGAAATTGATCAATAAAGGATGAGGGTATTAAAGAAAAATCAAAAGAAATAGAGGATAAGCAATGAGTTATGCAAAAAGTGAGGAATGGTACGGGGCAGAACTGCAACCATTCAGTGAGTGAAAAATGAAAAGAAAGCATAGCTTGAAAAATGGGTGCAAAGTACAAAGTACTTCAAAAACATATGCTTAATAGAAAAAATGAGAGAATGGTATGGAGAATAAAATGCAACCAATGAAAAAAGGGGAGAGTGGTATGGAGCATAAAATGCAACCACTGAGAGTGTTTTAGAATCCTAGGTTACCTAAAAATGCCTTGAGAGAAATTAATCAAAGAATACTTTCTATGTCTTTTATACTTTATACTATGCTTAAGAGAAGTACTATTCGAGTATGCATATAACGCTTCTATGAAGATGCGATTCGGTTGACTCTCCATTAAGAGCAAA
>CATIWQ010042554.1:0-10770 GCA_949673415.1 Euphorbia schlechtendalii
TGCTAGAGGTTAGCCTAAACTTGGCTTCCCGTCCGGGAACCTTTAGGCTCAGTGTTCCAGACCGTTATGGAACCCAATAGCTCTAGACGATCAAATGGGATTTCTAGTAAAGGCGTATGATCCCCCGATACTTGGAACGTCATGTGCCTGCAACTTGATCCGGTTCTGCAGTTGTTTTTAGTACTATACGCTCCTTCCATCAGTTTAAGTACCATCCAATTTATAAAGCTCAGATTAAGTGTCAGCTCATGTAATAGCCGTAGCTATCCTAAAATTAGACTTATTCACGAAGAACACCACTCTGCCATTTTGTATCTTGATCGATTTGAAACCCATTCCATCAATTGTATACTCTGATCAGAGGTTTATGAGTGTGTTACTTCTACAAGGGGCCCTAAGGTACATCTCCATTATATTACTATATCAGGAGCGACGGATCCCATCTTAACTACATAGCTTACCAACATGTGATCATCGCTGTACCCATAATCACCCGTATCATCCTGATCGCCAGGGTATGAGTAAGTATGACCCAAAGTATAGCAACTCTACATAAGGTAATTGGTATCTCAAGTCTGAGGATACTCGTACTGCTACTGCAACAAGACATAACACCAACACATGGATATAGTTATTTCCGAGTGTTTGTCTTATAGCGGTCTCCAATGTATTACCCGAATACATTCATGTGTTAACTCAATGTACCATCTTCAGCTTGTAAGATCGGTTGCTTAGAACTAATCCAAGGAGTAAGTCTACACATGCTAGTCTATCCACTCCATTGATGTCCAGTGTCAATGAAACTACGACTAGGGATATTTAGACTATTCATAGTAACACGTATGTGCAATTCTCACTACACATAGCTCCCACTATGTCCTTGCACTTTTACGTTATGAATTAGTCATGAACTTTGTTTCATCAGTGCTCATATACATTGTTAAACATATATGATACCAATGAGATACAATAAATAGAAAGCACTGATAAGTAACAAAGATGCTTTTGATTATTATTAATAATTCGAAACTGTTTGTACATTATAGCTAATAAAGACATATCACCCTTATTGCCTCTAGGGTATACATCATGTCTAATAATCTCCCACTTGCACTAGAGCCAATTGGCCATGTGCTTCATACCATGCTCATTAACATGCTGGTCATGCGTAACTTGAGTTAATGGTTTGGTTAGCCCATCTACTAGATTATGATCCTTTGGGACGTATTCTAAACTTATATCTTCTCTGGCTACCATCTCATTTACGAGATGGTACTTTCTGAGTATATGTTCATTTTTGTAACAAGACCATGGTTCCTTTGCCTGAGCAATAGCCCCATTGTTATCGCAATAGACCGCTATCGTATTTATAATGCTAGACACCACACTGAGATCACCAATAAATTTCTTAAGCCATACGGCTTGCTTAGCTGCTTCTGAGGTAGCTAAATACTCAGATTCTATGGTTGAAACAGTAGTCGTATCTTGTTTGAAACTCATCCAAACAAATCCCCCTCCATTAAACATAAACACATAGCCTGACTGGTACTTATAATCATACTTGTTAAACTGAAAACTCGTAACGGTGTATACCTTTAAAGTGAGATAACCTTCTCCATATACTAAAAACATATCCTTAGTCCTGCGTAAGTACTTGAGGATAGTTTTAACGGCCATCCAGTACTTCTCACCTGGGTCAGATTGAAATCTACTCGTGAAGCTCAACGCATGTGAAACATCAGGCTGAGTGCATACCATAGCATACATGATGGACCCTACCGTTGAGGTATAGGGTATTCCATTCATGCATAGTCTCTCTTCTTGTGTTCTCGGAAACTCAGATTTAGAAAGGTTAATCCCATGAGACATTGGGAGATAACCCTTTCTCGACTGCTCAAGGTTAAATCTAGCCAAAACCTTGTCTATGTATGTACTTTGTGAAAGACCTAGCAGCCTTTTGGATCTATCTAGGTAAATTTTAATACCAAGTATAAAAGCTACTTCTCCAAGGTCTTTCATGGAGAACTTCTTTGACAACCACGTCCTAAATGTCTAAAGAAAAGGAATATCGTTTTCTATTAATAATATGTCATTGACATGTAATACAAGGAAAACGATCTCACTCCCACTAGCCTTTTTATATACACAGGGCTCATTAGCATTTGATAAAAAATTGATTTCTCGGATTATCTCATCGAACCAAATATTCCAACTCCTTAATGCTTGCTTAAGTCCATAAATGGACTTCTACAACTTGCATACCTTAAAGCCATCCTTGGATGAGAAAACCTCGGGTTGTGTCATAAACACATCCCTGTTTAGATTCCCGTTAAGGAATATTATCTTCACATCCATCTGCCAAATCTCATAATCATAATGAGCGGCGGTGGTAAGGAGTATCCTGATAAACTTCAGCATAGCTACTGGTGAAAGGGTTTCATCATAGTTAATTCCTTCTTTTTTACAATATCCTTTTGCAACCAACCTTGCTTTATAGGTAACTATGTTACCATCCATGTTGGGTAGGACCTAGTAGGGTGATAGAATAGGTCAGGGGGGGTGAATGACCTTTTCGAGTTTTCACTTTACTTTCAGAAGTTAGCTTGTGAAATGTATTCTGAGTAAATCTGTTATACTCAGAATCCCCTTTTCAACTGATTTTAAAATAGTAAAATGCACAAAGTAAAGCTGAGTGAAAGAAATTGCAAACAAGGATTTTTATCCTGGTTCAGCCTCTACTTAATCTAGTCCTTGGAATCTCTTATCCAAGATTTAATTCACTAGTGTCTTTTCTTCTCGTGAAAAGCAAATCCTTTATAGCTTGTGATTGAAGTTCCTTCCAACAGTCTGGCCTATGATGAGCTATACTAATATAGTAGTACCATCCTTCTGTATCTGGGGCTCTGAGCTTCTTCTCTCTTAAGTACCTTCCTTATGAGATTATCAAGCTCCCTCACACTAACTTACCCTTAGCTTAGTGTGATTTACAACAGTTTATAGAAAGACAATTTTTGTGAGCTTCTGAACTTTGTTTCAGTCAGCTTAAATACAAACAAGTAAGATTTGAATGTTTGCTAGAAGAAGATTGCAGTGGTATTGAGAATTTCGTTCACTCTTGGATTCTTTTCGTTAATTTGGTAACCTTCTTCAATGGTGAAAATCATCCTTTTATATAGGGAGAGAATGTTTCTATTGATTTTAGACAGTTACCAAGAAATATGCCGTTATCTCTCAATCTTGTTTTTGTTAGCAATCCGTTAGAATGGCTCGTCCAATTTTGATCCGTGCCATGCTATGCCAGGTTGATTTTGGGACCCACTTTGTACGGCAGCTGCAGATTTGATTTGCAGGAATGTTTTTGTTCCTAATTTTGCAACAAACTTTGTCTTATAGTATACTTGGGGACAGAGCACACGGCGGTATTAAATGCAAGGTTAGCTTTCTTGACTTTTAGCCTTGAAAGACTAAGTTGTCCTTTGTGGTTCATCATAGGGGCTTCTTGAGGTTCTGAGTCTTAAGTGTTCTTCTGATCTTTTAATTGCTTCTGAGGAACCAAAGCTCTATTGACATATCCTGGTGCTTCTAAGGAAACTTGCTTCTGAACTCAGAACTTACAAAACTAATCCAACAGTTTTCTTCTTGAAAACCCACTTACATCCTATGGGCTTAATCCCACTTGGAGAATCAACCAAGTTCCAGACTTAATTTTTGTACATGGAGTCCATCTCCGATCTCATGGCTGAAAGCCATTTATCAGATTCTGAGTCTTCCATTGCTTCCTTGTAAGTCATGGGCTCATCATCTTCCATAAGGAAGAGATGTTTATCATCAATGATGACAAACCCGTATCGCTCAGGAGCAATTGGAGCCCGACCTGACCCACGCAATGTCGGTGTTATAATAGGTTATTCCATGCTTACACTATCTTGTGTAATAGGTGTAGTTATAATCAGTTGACTTTCTATTTGATCTACTTGAGTGTCTAACTCAAGAATGCTCCCACTAGCTTTCGCATGTATATACTGGTTCTAGAGGAATTGAGAAATTCTTGAAATAATGACTTTCTATTCCTTGGGATCATAAAAGGTATACCCTATAGTCTCCTTAGGGTAACTTATAAACAAACATCTATCATACTTAGCACCCAGCTTATCTGAACTTACCTTTTAACATATGTAGAACATCCCCAAACTCTCAGGTGAGAAAGAGAGGGTTTCTTACCATACCATAACTCGTATGGAGTTTGATCGACTGATTTAGAGGGTACTCTATTTAGTATATAAACTGTGCTCTTAAGTGTATAACCCCAAAAGGATCTGTTGAGTTTTTCTTGGCTCATTATAGACCGAACCATATCGAGTAGTTTGATTTCTCCTTTCTGACACTCCATTATGTTGGGGTGTATAAGGAGGTGTCCATTGGGATAAAATTCCATTATCCCTTAGATAATCCTGAAACTCCTGGCTTAAGTATTCACCGCCTCGATAAGATCAAAGAATCTTGATACTTTTCCCAAGCTATCTCTCTACTTCAGATTTGAATTCTTTAAAAGCATCAAAACTTTTAGACTTGTTCCTCATAAGGTACAAATAACCATATCGCGAGTAATCGTCAATAAAGGTTATGAAGTAGATGAAACCCTCATGTGTCATAACACTCATTGGACTACATACATCGGAATGTATTATTTCCAAAGTACTAATGGCATGCTAATCTTTTCCTTTGAAAGGTTTCTTAGTCATCTTGCCTTTTAAACAAGGTTTGCACACACCATAGGAAGCCCATTCCATTAGGCCTAGTCTCCACATTTGTGTAACTTAGCTAAACGAGTCTCATTTATGTGGCCTAGATGACAATACCATAAGTATGAGGATTTCTCATTATCTAATTTCGATTTCTTAACAATGTTCATATTTAGAATTTCAATTGTAGTATCTAAAACATATATGCCATTCAAAGATATTCCACAAGCATAAATAATATTGTCAAGCTGAATTTGACATTTATTATGAGAAAATAAAATTTCAAATCCTTCAGTTGCTAGAAGTGCAACAGAAATAATATTCTTAGTGATAACTGGAATATAATAGCCATTGTTAAAAACTAAATCTAGGCCACTAGGAAAACGAAGACTATATATCCCTATAGTTGTTGCAGCAACCCGTGCTCCATTTCCAACTCTTAGGTCCATTTCCCTCTTTGCAAATCTCCTAATATTCCACAATCCCTATACAGAAGTACAGATTTGAGTACCACAACCAGTATCTAATACCCAAGTAGACTCATAGGGAACTGTAGAGAAACTCTCTATCATGAACATACCTGAAGTAGATGCTTGACTTTTCTTCTTCTTCACTTGTTTAGAAAACTGAGCTCTTAACTCGCATTTCATTTCAGCACGTTTCATGAGTCTTCTCTTGACCTTGATAGTTATAGACTTTCTTATCTTTTGATCCTCAGCAACAAGTTGATTCTCAAGTTTATTTCTTAACTGTATATCATATTGTTCCAATAAGTCCACCATCTCAGAAAAATTACAATGATCACCGATACAATTTGTTTTAAGATTTGTATACCATACAAATCTTTTTGAAATTATCATACTTAGGAGGTATTCTCTTCAATACAATTTGTTTTAAGGTTTCTTGATCATAAATAATTCCCAATATCCTTAACTGTTCATATTTATCATAAATAGTCGTGGAAAACTCAACTATTGAGGTGTTAGCCCCTAGACTTGTGAATAGCATGAATGTTTCAAGTTCATCTATCATTTCAAACTACGTAATTATAGACTCCAAGTCCATATTTTTGCAAAGATCCCCGTACCTTGGAAGCATTGTGTTGACCATGAAATTCTTTGCGAAATCACAGTGCCTTTTGTGCTTTACGTACTTATCGATTTGATAAATAAATGGATCTTCTCCGGGGGGGTTCAGGATATGGATTATCCAAAACATAATCCAAGTCAATGCTCTTCAGGAACCTTGCCACACACTCGAACCACTCATGAAAATTGTATCCTTTGAAAAAATGGTTGTCGATCAGATGCATTTTCAGTATTAGTGTTCTTTATTCCACCTAAATATAAGATAAAATTTGCTTAGACATTAGTATATGTACATGCATTTAATATAAGGTCGTTAATTAAACACATGATTTCCTACTCTTTTATCGATATTTAAATAGCCCTTTCTATTCAAATTCCAGAAATTTGGTCGAACCAATTTTCCTTAGTTGGTAGCATCCATATCCACTCATCATGACTTCCACTATCGTAGGTCAAATCATAACAATATAACTATGGTTGGAACCCATCCATTTGCATCTCTTGCAATTGCTAATTTATCTGAGTTCTCTTTCTCGAGACGTGCGTACACAATTGTATGACTCCCCAAATTTGTCTACAATTCGACATTAGCTCCTATAATATGGACAACTAACCATCTTTGGTTAAGGTACTAACCCCATCTAGTCTCATGACCAAACACATGTTAAAGGAAGGCATGTTGTATATGTGCTTACATCCGTTAATAAGGCTCGTATCACGACTTATAATGGGAAGACATTTTTCTGCCTTAATATTGTTGTAAGGATTTCATTGGTGCCACTGGTCTCGCACTAGTCTAGGTCTTATACAATGGATATGATTAACTGTAAGGGAACATGCTGTGACTGGTATATCATAATCATTCCATTATGCCAAGACTCCACATAGCATGCAAAACAAATAAGGTCCATGTTTAAGTTCTTGCACCTATGTCTACATGTTTTAATTTAACAACTTAAATCACGTTTGTAAAACCAAATGCGGAATAAATTCCCATACTAGAAATCGACTAAGTCATAAAAATCCCTTAGGTATACTTGAATCTAATACCGATGGTAATTTCCTAGTAGGAGAGGCCCCCTTACAATGAATGAGCAACCTTGTCCATTCATTGCCAAAATTACCACGGGTACTTTAATTCGTTATACCACGGATAATTATGATTTAAAGATTTTGTTCTATAATTAAGTGAAGTACGGGATGACCCTTAATTAAAGCATTTACCCATGTGGTAAAACATTGCTGATTTTATATGATAATCACCTAGACTAAGTTTAAGCAAAACCTTAATCTAGTTATCACATCATTTTCAATAATAGGAATTGAAACCTAAGTCATACATAGCATACTTTAATCAATTCATAGAAAATCACATTTTAACATATTATTATCAATCGTGCATAGCATAAAGGCAGGCTCTGATACAACTGTTAGTTAATCAAGACAGTAATTGAACATGCATAGGTTGCAAGGTGGAAATTCAAAAAACTTAAAATTAACTTAAGGATCTCCTAAGCATGCCATGATTGAAATAATCTAAGTTAAAATGTTCCATAGATGTTGTTAGGTTTATAAAACATATAAAATAAACCTAGCATCTAAAGATTAAAGCATTACTAGTCGATGCGTGCTTGATCTCTCTGTTGGTAGCAGCGTTCCTTTTGAACAATTTCGATGACACAATCTTCCAAACTAGGAGAGCCTCTATGACTTAATCCACACGGATCTTCACCGACCAAAACCTTGGAGAGGTAGAACCCGTCGATTGATAGTAGCTGCTAGACCACTTATAAATACCCCCGAAAACCAAAATCGAAAGCTCACTTAAACTTAGAGCCTTCTAAAAAAACTCTTCAATTTGTTTGGAGAAAATCATGGAGGATCTCGCATAATAAAAAAAGAGGACAAAAGAAATCAAAGAGAAAACAAGCTCAAATCTTTTTGGTGTGCATTAATAATGAGAGGCATGAATGCCTATTTATAAGGGAAAATGGGGGAGTGTTAGACTCCCCCTCTAACTCTACATGGGATGGGATAAATCCCATCCCATGTATAGTGGGTCAACCACGCTGGTCAGGGTAACCTGCACGCCTCATGAGGGAAGCCCTCATATGCCGCAAGCTTGGGCTTGCAGCCCGTGTTAGTGGCTTACCACTACAGGTCCATGCAAGCTCTGCCATGGGTAGCGCTTATGCTCTTACAGCCTGCTAGCGCACGAGCTAGCCCCACCTGCTCGCACGATAGCCTCACGAGCCCCACCTTGAACAACGCATGTTCTTTTCGGGGACCACTTGCAACGGGAAAATTCCCTTACTCGCTCTGACTAGTTTTTACTATCTTTTCATTATTCCTTTGAATTATTAATTTGGTTATACCAATTAATAATTCTTCTCACTGATTTGACATCCTGTATTTTCGCTACAGACCCAGTCCATAGGCTTTTTACATGGTTCGATAAAGACCCAAAGTGTGTGACCTCATAGGATCCCAAAGTATAGAGCTGCTAGAGGTTAACCTAAACTTGTCTTCCCATCCGGGAACCTTTAGGCTCAGTGTTCCAGACCATTATCGATCCTGATAGCTCTAGACAATCAAATGGGCTTTCTAGCAAAGGCTTATGATCCCCAAAAACTTGAAACGTCACTTGCCAGTGACTTGATCTAGTTATGCAGTAGTAACCAATACAATATGCTCCTTCCATAAGGCTAAGTACCATCTAATTTATTGAGCTCAGATTAAGTGTCAACTCATGTAATAGCCGTAGCTATCCACCATTTTGTATCTTGATCGATTTGAAACCTGTTCCATTAATCATATACTTTGATAAGAGGTTTATGAATGTGTTACTTCTATAAGGGCCCCTAAGTTACATCTCCAGTATATTACTATATCAGAAGTGATGGATCCTATCTTGACTATACAGCTTACCAACATGTGATCATCGCTATACCCGTAATCACCAGTATTATCCTGATCGCTGTGAGCGGGTGACACAAAGTAGTGGCCCGAGAGCGCGTGGAAGATGAGAGGCGCGGTCCACCGGGGTGTTTGTAAAAAGAAGCACCGATTCGAGTACTAGGGAAAAAGGTTGAAAGAGAGAGCGAAAATGTTTTTTTAGATTAGTTTGAACTTGAATCCACCATCTCTTAGTGTGGAGTTGCCACCTGGATTAGCTCTTTCCTAGAATTAGAGTCATGTGAGGCTTAACGTCCAGGGGACGACCCACCAAGACATAGAGATTCGGGTCCGGAATAAGTTGCTTATTTCTTAAGTGATCACATTATATTACATCTATAGAAAATCGTATTTTCTTAGT
Source organism: Euphorbia schlechtendalii (assembly GCA_949673415.1). Classification (NCBI taxonomy): domain Eukaryota; kingdom Viridiplantae; phylum Streptophyta; class Magnoliopsida; order Malpighiales; family Euphorbiaceae; genus Euphorbia; species Euphorbia schlechtendalii. Next base: position 9,147 of record CATIWQ010042554.1, read on the forward strand.
TACGCACATTCGCGCTTATGTCATTTTTGATTTTAAATACATGATTCACGTATGGCAAAAATAATAAACCATCCACAAGGTGAAATAATAAACCATCCACAAAGCAGTAAGTAAATGCGGAAAATGAATGCGAAAAATAAAGATTACAATGCTTCTAAAAATCGGGGGATGTAACCGCCCGCTAACCTATTAATTTCGTCTTCCAAAAAAAAATGAAATTGCGATACCCGAAGGAAAATTAAAATCCTAAAAATACATCTAACCTGCATCCACAAAGGCTAGCATAGGGGAAATCACATATGTTCGATTTGATTTTAGCGAGGCCCTTGTGGCCTAATTAAAACATCGACGGTTTAAAGCTGTTATTTTGAATAAAAATAGTTCATTTTTATTTACACGTATGTTGATCAATTTTATTAATGAAAATGATCGCATGGCATAGTGGTGAGGACTGTTATCCGATAATATATTTTATTCCCTTCGTGGGGGTATTCTAACATAAAAATTAAAAAGAAATAAAAGATGAAGAAGAGAATTACAACATTTACATTAATAAGGAATAAAAATAATTCCTAGGTACACAAATAAAAATCAGAAAGAGATGAAGCAGATGAAAGCACGGAATCCGCAATTTTAGGAACTCAGAGGCTTACCCTTTCGGCGTGAATCTACTTCGGCGTATCCGTTCGATCCCCGGGAGCGTTCCTCGTTCATTTTGATTAATTGTAGTTAAATTAGAAAATAAGTGTATATTTATCCAAAAAAAATCAGACTCGGGTTCTCAATTTGTTTTAAACCCGAGAATATCTGAGGATATTTAAAGAAAAGGTAGATGAAAAAAATGATTTGAGAACAATTAAAATTTGGAATCCAAACGTCTTTTGGATCCGAATATCTTTTAAGAAAATATTTATCCGAAAGATAATCAGACTCGGGTTCTAAATTTGTTTTAGATCCGAGAATATCCAAGGATTTTTAAGAAATGTAGGAAGAAGAATGATTTAAAAATAATCCAGATTTGTGATCCAAATGTGTTTTGGATCTAAATTATTCAAAAGAAATTGAAAGAAAATATTTTTTTGTGTTTTTCTTGTTGTCTTTTTCTCTGAAAATCTAATTTTTTTAGTCTAAAATTTCGAGCCCCCTTCAATCCAAAAAAGTCCGACTATTTATAGAAAAATCCCAGAAAATCCAAAAAAGGTAAAAAAGTTTGGCGGGGTCGCCAAAGAGTTTGGCTACCTCGCTAAACTAGTTGGCGAGGTCGCCAAAGAGTTTGGCGACCTCGTCAAATGGGCTAGCCTTGCCAAACTCTTTTGCGAGGTCGCCAATCTATATTTGGGATTTCTTTGGACCCTGCCAAATTTTTTTTAATTTTGTTTTCTTTTTATTTTAAAATATTATATATTATATATATATACATATATATTTATATATTTATTTATATATATACAAGTTATATATACCTATATTTCCAAATGACCCGATTAAATTATTTTGGACCCTAAAAAATATTATAAGCCTTTAAATATTTATTTAGGGACCCAAACATTATTTGTAACGAGGAGAACTCCCATTTGAAGTCGTCGGATGGTCGAAAATTGTGTGATTCGAGGATAAATATCCT